>NW_020871916.1:308180-310680 GCF_003789085.1 Penaeus vannamei
TGCTTTTTTTTTTTCTTTCTTTCTTTCTTTTTTCCTGTTTTCCTCATTTTTCTCCTCTCTCATCTCTCTCTCTCTCTTCTCTCATCTCTCGTCTCTCTCTCTCTCTCTTCTCTCTCTCTCTCTCTCCTCTCTCTCTCTCTCTCTCCCTCTGATGATGGTAAAGGTAATGATGATAATGCTAATAGTACTAATGATGATGGTAATGAAGCATTAGTAATAGTAAATGATAGTGATAAGGAAGAAGATGATGATGATGATGATACTGATAATAACAATACTATTGCTACGACTACTACTAAATGACACATGACACTGCTAGTGACAAGCGATAAGGGCGAGCGAGGGCGAGCGAAGGGGCGAGCGAGGGCCGAGGGCGAGCGAGGCGGCGAGGCGAAGCGAGGGCGGCGAGGGCGAGCGAGCCGAGCGGGGCGGGCGAGGGCGAGCGAGGGCGGGCGAGGGCGGCGAGGGCGAGCGAGGGCGAGGCGAGGGCGGGAGGGCGAGCGAGGGCGCGAGGGCGAGCGAGGGCGAGCGAGGGCGGGCGAGGGCCGAGCGAGGCGAGCGAGGGCGAGCGAGGGCGAGCGAGGGCGAGCGAGGCGGGGCGAGGCGAGCGAGCGAGGGAGCGAGCGAGGGCGAGCGAGGGACGGAGGGCGGGCGAAGGGGAGCGAGGCGGGCGAGGGCGAGCGAGGGCGGGCGAGGGCGAGCGAGGGCGAAGGAGCGAGGGCGAGCGAGGGCGGCGAGGGCGAAGCGAGGCGCGGCGAGGGCGAGCGAGGGCGAGCGAGGGCGAGCGAGGGCGAGCGAGGGCGAGCGAGGGCGGGCGAGGGCGAGCGAGGCGAGAGAGGGCGAGCGAGGGCGAGCGAGGGCGAGCGAGGGCGAGCGAGGAGGGCGAGGCGAGCGAGGGGGGGAGGCGAGCGAGGGCGAGAGGCGAGCGAGGGCGAGCGAGGGCGACGAGGGCGAGCGAGGCGAGCGAGGGCGAGCGAGGGGCGGCGAGAGGCGAGGGCGGGCGAGGGCGAGCGAGGGCGAGCGAGGGCGAGCGAGGGCGAGCGAGCCGAGGCGAGCGAGGCGAGCGAGGGCGGCGAGGCGAGGGCGGGCGAGGCGCGAGCGAGGGCGAGCGATGGCGGGCGAGGGCGAGCGAGCGAGCGAGCGAGGGCGAGGGGAGGGCGAGCGAGGGCGAGCGAGGCGAGCGAGGGCGAGCGAGGGCGAGCGAGGGCGAGGAGGCGGGGAGGATGGCGGGCGGGCGAGGGCGAGCGAGGGCGAGCGAGGGCGGGCGAGGGCGGGCGAGGGCGAGCGAGCGAGGGCGAGCGAGGGCGAGCGAGGGCGGCGAGGGCGAGGCGAGGGCGAGCGAGGGCGGCGAGGGCGAGCGAGGGCGCGAGCGAGGGGGCGAGGGCGAGCGAGGGCGAGCGAAGCGAGCGAGGCGAGCGAGGGCGAGCGAGGGCGAAGCGAGGGCGAGCGAGGGCGGCGAGGGCGAGCGAGGGCGAGGGAGGGCGAGCGAGGGCGAAGCGAGGGCGAGCGAGGGCGAGCGAAGGGCGAGCGAGGCGAGCGACGGGGTCCTCGAGGACGACCAAGTTCCGCGAGAGGAGCCGTCAGATGTTACGAGGAGGAGGGGGAGGGGGAGGAGTAGCTGGAGTTGAGGAGGAGTGGCGGGGAGAGGAGGGAAAGGGGGGGGGGAGAGGGCCGAGGGAAGAGTGCGAGGCCGAGGGACGATGAGTGGAGTCAATTATGAGGGTTTTTGGACTTGTTGCCCCGTGACGGCGAGGCCTCCGCGCGCGCACGCACTCACTCGCTTAGGCTCAGTCATACAGTGTGATGTTGAAACGTTTTCAGTCACAGCCACAACAAAAAGATATAGTCACACTCACGCACGCCCGCACACACACACACACACACACACACACACACACTCACACACACACACACACACACACAGAACACACACACACACACACACAGCACACACACACACACACACACACACACACACACACACACACACACAACACAAACAACACACACAACACACACACACACACACACACACACACACACACAACGCAGCACACAACACACAACACACACACAACACACACACACACACAACAACACATACACACACCACACACACACACACACACACACACACACCCACAACACACACAGCACACGCACACTCACACACAACACACACAACAACACACACACAACACCACACCACACACACACACCACACACACACACACACACAAAGACACACTGCAAACAAATAAACAAACAAACAAACAAACGCACTCACATGCAAACCTACTTCCTACATACACACGCACCACCGGAGGTCATCACGGACACGCAACGCACGAACAAACCGTGAGCAATCAAGTTCACGCGTTCCCTGATTACCACACGCAACCAACAACTTCCTTTGCACCCGCGTCTGAACACACCATCAACAACAACAACAACAACAAACAAACCAGCAACAACAACAAACACAACAACAACAGCAAAA
>NW_020871916.1:315680-318300 GCF_003789085.1 Penaeus vannamei
GGGAAAGCGAGATCTCAAACCTTGCCCAATCGATTCTGCTCTATCATCCATCATCTCCCTAACCCATTCCGTTGTTTAGGGGTGTTTAAGGGGTCTATAAGGGGTATGAAAATTTTCATACCATACCCAGTCTAATTTAGTAATGTACCAGGTGATAGCTTATAGATCACCTCTTTGCCATTGCTATATTGGAATGAAATTTTCATACCATACCCAGTCTAATTTAGTAATTTACTGTGATAGGTTCCCATAGCACCCTAAATAAACCTGCAACCATGTACTGTTGCTTCAATATTTAAGCGGCATTTTAGCGGTTTTTCCCGTCCTGATCCCTTATAGGGACCTCAAGACCTTTCTAACACGCCCAAGAACTCCCTCCAACTGCTTGTGGTTGTTGATAAAAAGTGAACTCAAGTAGGTCTCTGGTTATGGTTTATGGTTTTACGGTATGAAAGTCGTTAATATATAGTCCTGTGGCCGGTCCCCTTGTTTTCGGTTCAGTTGGATGGGGACTGATTGTGTGTTTTTTTTTTTTTTTGGGGGGGGGGGGACCTGGCCAGGATCCGACTTTGGTGATGTTGGTACTATTGGTATCGCCACTTTGCAAGTATAATGGGGTATTCAGGTGATGACAACAATGATGATGATTTTATGGTGGTAATGATTAATCTGAAAAGGATGAGGTGAATTGATACTAATAAAATTGATAATATTGATATTGAGACTGATGATGTAATGGTGATACTTATAATGATGATGTTAATGATGGTATTAACAAAAACGATAGTGATATTGATTGGTAATGATAATGAGGATGACAACAGTCATGAGAATGATGGTATTAACAATACTGATAGTAATAATAGTAACGATCATATTAATAATAATGATGATAGTGATAGTTATCGTAACAATCATAAGGTAAAGAATGATTATCATGATAATAACAACTATGAAAGTAATGATAATAATGATGATATTGACAATGGTGATGATAACGAGGATAATAGTAATGATAGTAATTATAATGGTAACTAATGATAATAATATTAGCTATAAGGATCATGATGGTATTAATAACTACAACACCAGTGATGCCAACTCATAGGACAATAACCGATAAAGAGGATACAAATAGAGAGCAATGACAGGCAGCAGAAGTCAGTGGATCCGAGGCCCGCGCCCCCACGCCCCCACGCCCCCGCCCCCCGCGCAGGAGCCCTTCAGGCCTCTCGGGTCACCCCCCTCCCCACCACCCCGGCCCTCCCCCTCCCCTTCCGCTCTTCCCCTTTCTCGCTCCCATCTTCTCTTCACCTCCGCTTCCCCTCATAATTTCTTTCACCTTTCTCCCTCTCTCCTCCCCTTTGTCCAGCCTTTCCATTTCCTAAATTCCGTCACTCTTCCCTCTCTTCTCTTCTTCCCCTTCTTTTCGTCCTCTTCCCTTCTGCTCCCCGTTCCCCCTCCCTTAAACCCCTTCCACCCCTACTCCCTTTCCTTCTCCCCTCTCCCTCTCCCCTTCCGCTCCCCTTCTCCTTCCTTCTTCCCTTCCCCTCCCCTCTACCCTTCCTTCTCCCCTTCTCTTACCCTCGTCTCTACCTCCCCTCCTTCCCTCCCCTTCCCTTCTCCCCCCCCCCTTCTCTGAGACGCCCTGATGGATCCCAATGGCAGGAGCCACTCCAACCTCTCCTTGTGGGAAGAATAATATTAAAACGAAAAGAAGAAAGATTAATTAGAGTTTGAAAATGGGCGAAGGCGAGAGAGGGGAGGGGAGGGGGGGGGAGGGGGGGATGATGAGTGGTGAGTGAGGGGAGATAGCGTGGCATGAGAGGAGGAGAAATAAGTGGAAAGGTGTGGGAAATGAAAAATGAAAAAGAAGAAGACAAGTAGATGAAGAAGAAGAAGAGAGAGAGGGGAGGCGCAGAAGATAAGGAAAGGGAGTAAAGTTGTGAAGGGTGGAGTTTAGTAGATGCTTCAAGGGGTCGAGAGGTCTTAACAGCACTTCACATCTTTGAAAGAATGAAGAGGGAACACTTAGGCTCTCTCTCTCTCTCTCTCTCTCTCTCTCTCTCTCTCTCTCTCTCTCTCTCTCTCTCTCTCTCGTCTCTCTCTCCCTCTCTATCTATCTATCTATCTATCTCCCTCTCCCTCTCTCCCTCCCTCCCTCTCTCTCTGTCTTTATCTCCCTCTTTTTTCTCTTTCTCTTCCTCTCTCATTTCTTTCTCTCTTCCTCTGTCTCTCTCTCTCTTTCTCTTCCTCTCTCCTCTCTCTCTCTCTTCTCTCTCTCTCCTCTCCTCTCTCTCTCTCCTCTCTCTCTCTCTCTCTCTCTCTCTCTCTCTCTCTCTCTCTCTCTCTCTTCTCTTCCTCTATTCCTCTTCCCTCTCTCTCTCTCTTTCTCTCCTCTCTCTATCTCTCACTCTCCTTTCTTTTCTGTCCTCTTCTCCTTCCACGAAGAGAAAAGGATCTCTTTCCCTACCTCCTTACCCCTCCCTCTTGTACATTTGTTTATTTTAAGCCCCTTCTTCGTTTCAAAGGCAAGAACTACTTATTGTTCTTTTCTGTAGTCTGTTCTCTCTGTGTTTTCCGTATTTTGTTTGTATTTTTTTATTTCATTATTTATTTT
>NW_020871916.1:328389-331094 GCF_003789085.1 Penaeus vannamei
CTTTCCTCCTTCTCCTCCTCCTCTACCTCCTCAATTTCCTCCTCCTCTTCCTCTTCCTCCTCTTCCACCTTCTCCTTCTCCTCTACCTCCTCCTTTTTCCTCCTCTTCCTCCTTCTCCTCCTCTTCTCTTCCTCTTCCTCCTCCTTCCTCCTCCTCCTCTTCCTCCTCTTCCTCCCCCATTATCTCACCTCCTCTTCTTCCTGAGTAACACGACCTCATAACCAATATTTAAATACCTTTATTCTTTATTTTTTTTCTTTCATATTCTTGTATCTATTTATCTATTTATTTTGGTATTTATTTATATACCAATAAAACTATGTCTCATTTTCACTATTCTAATTTTATTTTTCTTTTTTAATGTTCTTTATTTCATTTTATTTTTTCTTTTATTTTCTTTTTTATTTTATTTTCTTTATTCTAATGTTTTTTCTTTTCTTATTTTTCTCTCTCTTATGCTTCCTATTCATATTTTCTTCCTCCTCTTAATTTCCTTTCGATTTTCTTTTCTTTTTTCTTTATTGGTTTTCTCTATTTTACTCTTCCTTCTTCTTTTAGATTTGTCTATGATCATCATCGTATGATGATAAGGAGGTACAGAAAAAGGAAAGGAGAGAAGGAAGAGGGAAAAAGTGATATAAAGGAGAAGAGAGAGAGAGGAGAGAGAAGGAGAGAGAGAGAGAGGACGAGAGAGGGAGAGATGAGAGAGGAGGAGGGAGAGAGAGAGAGAGAGAGCAAAAGCGAGAGAGAGAGAAGAGAAAGAGAGAAAATAAGTGAGAGAGACACAGAGAGAGAGAAAAAAAAGAGAAAGAAAGAAAGAAGTAAGCTTCGTGTATTTACTCTTCCGTCGGTTGTGCTGGGAACCTCATACATAATGATTGCCTGAGTTATACATATATACATATTGCTTGGACTGGAAACAAGGAAGGGGTCGAGTGGAGTTTGCTTTGGCAAGGGGTCGCTCTCGTGTGTTGTTGTTGTTGTTAGGAGGTACTTCATTCGTTGTTAAATAAAAGGGTGGGAGAGACAGGGTATTGTGCTATATATTACTATATATATATAATTATATATATTATATATTATATATATAATAATTTAATATATATATATATAAATAATAATATTATATATATATACTATATATATATATAATATTATATAATATATATTATTATATATATATATATACGTATGTCTATCTCTCTCTTTCTGCCCTCCCCCCTTTCTTCTTTGTTTCTCTCTCTCTCTTCTCTCTCTCTCTCTTCTCTCTCTCTCTCTCTCTCTCTCTTCTCTCTCTCTCTCTCTCTCTCTCTCTCTCTCTCTCTCTCATTCTCTCTCTCAGGGCCAAGGGACACGTGGCCCTTAAAACATGTCTGCAACGTGTATTGGCTTGATGTTGCGAGTTTCAGGAAGACGCCGTTAGTCGCCTCCGAGCTCCCTACGTCATCAAGAAAGCTCGGGTTCATTACCATGAGGCTTGAACACATGGCGGTTGTCTTTGAGGCTTCCTATGCGGTTCCCAACATAGCAACGCTCGACAGAGAGACAGACCAGACAAATGGATAGAGAGAGGGAGATGGGGAGGGAATGAAGGGGTTGTGGGCGGGAAGGAGGGGGGAGGGAAGAGAGAGAGATGTGAGAGTGAGAGAGAGAGAGAGCGTAGAGTGAGAGAGACAGACCAGACAGACAGAAGACAAAAAAAATCAAAGCGGCTAGAACGAAAGAGGAAGGGAATAATGAAGGGAAAACTGAGACCTTTCCCCGCCCCCGAGATTGCAGGTGAGAAGGACATAGTCTCCCATTGTAACCCTTTCGTCTGAGTTTGATTTGCAGGTATTCACTGGGAAATGCAGAAAGGGGAGGGAAGGGGGAAAGAGGGAGGGGGAGGGGGAGGGGAGGTGGGAAGGGGGAGTGGGAAGGGGAAAGGGAGGTGGAGGGAAAGGGAAGGGGGAGGGGGAGGGAGAGGGGGAGGGAAGGGGAGGGGAGGGGAGGGGGGAGACCAGATGGGGAAAGGTGGAGTTCAGGATATCAGCGGAATAGGAGGTTTTTGTAGGCGGGGGTGGGAGAGGTGAGGAATGATCCTTTTATAAGGCATTGATTTTTAAGCATAAATTCGTACACACAACACACACACACACCACAACATTATATATATATAATGATGTGTGTGTGTGTGTGTGTGTTGTGTGTGTGTGTGTGTGTGTTGGTGTGTGTTGAATGGCGTGTGGGTGTTATGAGTGTGTGTGTATGTGTGTGTGTGTAAATACATATATATACATAGATAGATTGACAGATTAGATATGTATTTATGTATTGCCATATATATATATATATATATTATATTAATATATATATATATTATATATATGTATATATATATATAATATAATATATAGTATATAATATATAATATATATATATGTATATATATACATATACTATATATATTTATATATATATATATATATATATTATATATAATTATATGTATGTTATATATACATATAACATATACATTATATATAACATATATATATATACATATATATATATGAAGTAATAATAGTAGACTAGTACTAACGATATTCATCATAATTCATAATAATATGATATCGATGATAATCGATGATGAAATAAGATAATAATGATAACGATGACAATTATAATGATAATAATAAGAACAAATAAAATTACAATAATAATAA
>NW_020871916.1:339122-341622 GCF_003789085.1 Penaeus vannamei
GAAATATTCCTTATTTCATGTTCAACACAACACGGTCAGCGATGACTTGAAATTAAGACAACCCTTTCACTTTATTGATTAAAACATACAGTTATTTTTTTATTCCGTTTTTCCTCTTTTTTCAGATTTTTTCCCTATCATGGCAACTGCTGCATGATAACAACACTAAATCATTCAGAACAAAATCAATAACAATAACACAACTATAACAACAAATTAACAAAAATTAATAAAAACTCAATTATAACATCAAATTAAATATAAAAAAAAATTACCGTTACAGCTCAACTATAGCAATAACAATTGATCAATAATAACAAATTGACAATAACAAACAGAAAATTACAGCAAACTGGCAAATTGACAACAAATTGACAACAAATTGACAACAAATTGACAACAACAATTGGACAATAACAACAAAGTGGCAACAATAAATTGACATCAACAAAATGACAACAACAACAGATTAACAACTACAGATTGACAACAACAAATTGATAATAATAACAAAATGACAACAACAACAAACTGACAATAACAACAAAATGACAACAACAGCAAATTGACAACAACAACAAAGTGACAACAACAACAAATTGACAACAGAAAATTGATAACAACAACAACAAATTGACAACAAATTGACAACAACAAAGTAACATTACCATATCAGACAAATTGACAACAAAAGCAAATCAACAATAACAACAAATAAACAGCAATGCCAATAACAACAACAAACTTACCGAAACAACAAGCAACAAACAAGAACAACAAATAAACAAAGATCAACCGTAACAACAACAAATTAATTAATTAAACAACACTAACACAAACTTATTATAAAATTGCTTTAGATATGTATTCGTAACGAAAATTACATTCTAACTTTCTCCCCCAAAAAATAATTTATGCTTTTTAATCTTTTTGTTTCTATCATCGTTTTTTTTTATCATTTTCTTGTATCATCGTGTTTTTTCTCTCTATCTTTTTTTTCTTTTTTCTTCTTTTACGTATATTTTCATTTCTTTTGGATTTTTTTTTAATATATTGAACAGATAGTGTCCAGTTCCTTTCACTTTTCTCGTCTCTGTCGGGATCTGAATAAAATTTTGTATGTACACGAAGAAATACGCTTGTACAGTTTATGAATAGATAGACTGATAGATAGACAGATAAATATAGAGGTAGATGGACAGTGAGAGAGAGAGAGAGTGAGAGGGAGAGAGAGAGGGAGGAGAGAGAGAGAGAGAGAGAGAGGGAGAGAGGAAGAGAGAGGAGAGAGAAGAGAGAGAAGAGAGAGAGAGAGAGAGAGAGAGAGAGAGAGAGAGAGAGAGAGAGAGAGAGAGAGAGAGAGAGAGAGAGAGACATACACACAGTGTGTGTGTATGTGTAAGTTTGAAAAAAAAAAACTTTATGTTGTATTTGGATAGACAGATAGAGAGATAACTGATAAATAGAGAAAAATATATACATGTGTGTGTGTGCGTGTGTGTGTGTTTGCTTATGTGTTTGCTTATAGTTATATACCAGTAGAAATACTTTAATTCTATTTGTATTGTTCGAATGATTCAAAATTTACCCATTTATGCTTGTCATGATGATAAAGAAAGATTATATGAAAACATATACTTTGCTGTAACCTTACACAACACCAAATTCTTGGAAATGACGTTTTTCTTCTTCTTCTTCTTCGGTTATCTTTCCTTACCATTCTCTTACTTATTTACCATTCCTCTACCTCCCTTTGGCCTCCTTCTCCGTTCCCTCTCTCCTCTTTCTTCCCTGTCTCTCTCTTCCCCCTTCCTTCCCTCTCCCGTTCATGCCCCATTTCACTCTCCTCTCTCTCGCATTTCCTTCTCCCTATCCTCGCCCTTCTTTTCCCCTTATTTCTCCTTTCGCTCTTCCTTCCTTCTCCCTTTCTCTCCCTTCGCTCTCTTTTGCTTTCCTTTCCTCTCCCTTCCTTCTCAACTTCGTCTCCTTTTCCTCTTCCCTCGCTCTCCTTTTCCTCTCCCCTCCCAATCCCCTCCCTCTCCTCTCCCTCTCCCCTCTTTCTCCTTCCCCTCTTCACTTCCTCTCCTTTCCATCTCCCCTCTTTCTCCTTCCCCTCTTCACTCCCTCTCCTTTCCCTCTCCCCTCTCTCTCCTTCCCCTCTTCACTCCCTCTCCTTTCCTTCTCCCCTCCCTCTCCCTTCCATCGCCACCTATGAATATTATATAATGTATAGAGAAAATGTGTTTTGCAATTTTGCTTTAACTTTTTCAAATCATCACAAAGTTCATGTACACTTATCTGATTTTCCTAAATAAGTCACATTGTGCATTCTGGAATTTCAACATTACTTTCAGTTACACGCAAGATGCATATGTGTCATTCTTGCACAAGGTGAATGCAACGATGATTTGGTAAAGTCTTGTGTAAGGAAAAATAAAAGAAAATACATATATCTATATATATGATTATTCTTACGTGTAAAAGAGAAAAAATATGAGCAAAA
>NW_020871916.1:359122-369122 GCF_003789085.1 Penaeus vannamei
ATCCATCCACCCACCTATCTATCTATCTTCTTATCTATTTATCTATCCATCCATCCATCCACCCACCTATCTATCTATCTTCTTACCTATTTATCTATCCATCCATCCATCCACCCACCTATTTATCCATCCATCCACCCACCTATCTATCTTCTTATCTATATCTATCCATCCATCCCTCATCTATCTATCTATCTTTCTTATCTATCTATCTATCTATCCATCCATCCATCCACCCACCTACTTAATCTACCCATCCATCCCATTCCACCACCTATCTATCTATCTTCTTATCTATTTATCTATCTACATGTATATATGTGTCTCTCTCATTATCTTTCTCATTTCCTCTCTTTTACTCCAAGACTTTCAAGACAAGAGAAAGAGAGAGAGAGAGAGAGAGAGAGAGAGAGAGAGAGAGAGAGAGAGAGAGAGAGAGAGAGAGAGAAGAGGAGAAGGAGAGAGAGAGAGAGAGAGAGAGAGAGAGAGAGAGAGAGAGAGAGATAGATAGAGATAGATAGATAGATAGATAGAGAGAGAAGAGAGAGGAGAGAGAGAGAGAGAGAGAGAGAGAGAGAGAGAGAGAGAGAGAGAGAGAAAGAGAGAGAGAGAGAGAGAGAGAGAGAGAGAGGGGGGGAGAGAGAGAGAAGAAAGAGAAAGAGAGAGAGAGAGAAGAGAAAGACTTTCTGATTTTCGTTTCATCGTCCACTTGCTAATGAAGTGCTTTGATTTCTTTTGCTTTCTCCAAGATTATCCTTTTTTTGTTCTTTTTTGTCTTTCTTGTGTGAGTAAATAAAAAAAAAAAATCTTTCTCCAAGATTATAATAATTTTGTTCCTTTTTGTTTTTCTTGTGTGAGTAATTAAAATAAAAAATCTTGTTTTGCTCTTGTTTCGTTCTCTAGTACATTTTATCATTGTTATTATTATTTTCATTACCATTTTTGGTTTTGTTCTTATTATTGTTCTTATCATTATTATTGATTATCCTTAATATCACTGCTGTTTGATATAAACATTATCTTTGGTAGTGAAAGCAGTAGTTGCAGTAGCCGTAATAATATTACTGTTATCATTGTTATCACCATCATAATCATCATCATTTTGTCATTATTATCATTATCACTATCTTTTATCATTACTATTATGATTTTCCTTATCAACACTATGATCATAATTATTTTTATTACTATTAGTAGTAGTAGTATCATCATTATCACATTGTCAATATCATCATCATTATAGTTATTATCATTTTTATTATTGCTATTATTATCTTTATTATAGCTATTATTGTTATTGATATTATTGTTATCGCTATCATTATTATTAACATCATTATTACTATCATCATCATTATCCTCATCATAATTACCATCATTATCATCATCATTGTCGTTATTACCATTATCATTATCATCATCTTCATTATCATTATTATCAGAAGCAGCACCTCTCCACTGCCATCATTATCATAATTAAAAATAAAAATACTTAAACGATAACAATAATATCAATAACAATAATAACTATAATCAAAATACTTAAACGATAACAATAATATCGAAAAAGATACAAAACTCCCACGAAAATTTTGAACCATGGTCATAATTCTGAGCATTACGCATTTTTTTGGTTCAAGGATCGGACCTCTTAAGGGGAGACTTAACCAGATCTTCATGTCTAGAACTCATGAATTGCAAAATATGGGCAGTTAACGTCGTTTTTTTTCACTCTTCGGTGGTCGTTTTGGAATACCGGAAGTCTGTAATTTTTTTTTCATTTTTCGTTTTTTTTCTGTGGATTTCGTTCGTGTTTTTTTCCAGTGGATTTCGTTTTGATGGATTTTTTTTTCTGTGGATTTCGTTCGTGTTTTTTTTTCTTGGATTTCGTTCGTGTTTTTTTTTCTGTGGATTTCGTTCGTGTTTTTTTTTCTGTGGATTTCGTTCGTGTTTTTTTTCTGTGGATTTCGTTTTGATGGATTTTTTCTGTGGATTTCGTTCGTGTTTTTTTTCCAGTGGATTTCGTTTTGATGGATTTTTGAGACCGACATGATGGATAGGATGCTTGCTCTTATATGGACATTAATGTGGGTATCATTACCACACGCATGTAGAAACATACATACACAGACACTCCTATAAATATCAGACAAGTAAACAAACAGACAAATAAATAATAGTTATTCTCTTTCACGATTCATATCTCCCCCCACCACCCCTCCCTCACTCCCCCTCACCAAGTCACAACTCCTTAACAAATCTCTAGAGAAAAGCACACACACACACACACAGACATACACAGAAACACACACACAAACAAGCACACACACACACACACACACACACACAACACACACACACACACACACACACACACAAACAACACACACACACAACAAACACACACACACACAAACACACACAAACCACAACACAACGCAAACAAAACCAACAAACAACCTCAACCCTCCTTCCCAATACACATAACCCCCCACAACCCACCCCCTTCCCCCTCCCTCTACCCAAACCCTCCCACGCCTTCCTCCCCCCTCTCCCTCCCCCTACCCCCCACCCCCCCACAAACCCCAAAGCAAATCATCCTTTCTCCAACTTTTTTTTTTTTTTTTTTTTTTTTTTTTTTTTTTGCCTCACCCTTTGCAACATCGACGTCAAACACTGTGCAATCAAGAAGAGCATTGCAATTTGCGAGGAATATTTGCGCGCGAGAAAAGGCCAGTGTTTAATTAGGAGGCAATCAAAGTAATTAAAGATTCGGAAGACAAGGGAATCCGGCGCCAGGAATTCCTTGGAAGAAGTTATGTCTGTTTTTGGCTTCTTAAAATTAGTATCAATGATGGTAGTGATAATTATCATCATTATCGTTATTATTATTATTATCATTATTTGCTTCATAAAAATTATTATTATCATTATTGTTATTATTATTATCATTATTATCATTATCATTATTATTATTATTATCATTATTATTATCATTATTATTATTATTATTATTATTATTATCATTATCATTAATATTATTATTATCATCATCATTATTATTATTATTGTTATCATTATTATTATAGCATTAACATTATTATTATTATTATTATTACTATTTTTATTTTTATCCTTATCATTATTATCATTATTATCATTGCTATTATTATCATTATCATTATTATCATTATTATCTTCATTACTATTATCGTTATCATTAACATCATAATCACTATCATTTTCTTTGTCATCATTATCATTATCATTATCATCACTATTATTATTACTATTATCGTAATTATGATTATTGTGATTAATTCATGATATGTGTCACTTTGTTTTAACATTGTGTGAATTAATGAATGTGATTATTAATATCCAGTTATGCAACATATCATAATGTCCTCCTATATATAAGGTTGACATTATGATTATCAATGACATTAATATAATACTTTTCGTGTCTAATTACTTTCGTAAAAATAGATATTACATATATCTATTTCCTGTGCTGAGGCCTTTATTCTTTTAATAGATAGCAGCATGGGATTATATTCATTAAATGTAATAAATACTTTACCCGATTTTTTTCTGCTACTCAATTAATTCATAAATGAAATGAATTCATGTTAATTAGTTTTCGCTTTTGAGTGTGTGTGTGTGTGTGTGTGTGTGTGTGTGTGTGTGTGTGAGTGTGTGTGTGTGTGTGTGTGTGCGTGTGTGTGTATTTTCGCATTCATACTAATTCATCCCAGAGAGAGAGAGAGAGAGAGAGAGAGAGAGAGAGAGAGAGAGAGAGAGAGAGAGAGAGAGAGAGAGAGAGAGAGAGAGAGAGAGAGAGAGAGAGAAGGAAAGAAAGAAAGAGAAGAGATCGAGAGAGAGAGAGAAAGAAAGAGATCGAAATCGAGAGAGAGAGAGAGAAAAGAGAGACAGAGAGAGAAAAAGAAAGAGACCGAGTTTGAGAATCAGAGAAAGAGAGACCGAGTTTGAGATCGAGAGAGAGTGAGAGAGAAAGATAGAGAGATGAAGACCGAGACAAAGATCGAGAGAAGCCCACGCAACCCCCGCCCAACGATGAACGAATAACGATGAACGACACTGAACGTCGCGCAAAACCCCCATGGGTGGAGTCACGTTCCCCAATACCCCTCAATTCCCCATGCTTAATTGACGTTCCCCAATACCCCTCAATTCCCCATGCTTAATTCACGTTCCCCAATTCCCCTTCAATTGCCGATGCTTAATTCACGTTCCCCAGAGTTATTATGCAGACGGGGACAGCACGTGGGGAAGCTTCTGACTTGAGTAATGTTCTAGAATCTGCGTAGAGGCGGGGGTGGGGTTGGGGAGGGGGGTAGGGGGGGGAGGGGGGGGGTGGGGGGGAGGCGGGGGTTAAGGTGGAGAGGGAGGGGGAGTAGAACGAAGGGTGGGGAGTGGAACGGAGAGGGAGAGGGTGGGGGATAGAAGAGAGAGGGAGGGGGGCGGGAGGGAGTGGGAACGAAGGAGGAGGGAGAGTAGAACGGGGAAGGAAGGGAAAGGGAGGGTGTAGAACGGAGAGCGAAGAGAGAGTAGAACTAAGGAGTGGGGTAAGAGAGATGAAAGAAGGGAGGGAAAGGGAGGTGGGAGGGGAAAGGGAAAGGGGATGTGGGAGGAAGATGTTTGGGTAAAGGGTATGAGAAAGGGGGAAGGGGGTTGGAAGAGGAAAGGGGAGGAGGGAAAGGAAGGAAGAAGGAGAGGGATGACCAGAAATAATGGAAAAGGAAAATGGTGGGGGAGGGACAGGGAAAAGGGAATATGAGGGATAAAAGGGAGAAAGAAGCGGAGGAGGATAAGGAGAAGGAGGAAATAGGGAGGGATAGGATATGGAAAGGGACGAGAAGGAAGGAGGAGAGGAGCAAGGGGTGAGATTGCTGGAAATAGGAAAAGGGTGAAGAGAGAAGAAAGATAAAAAGAAAGCGAAAGTAAGAAGAGCGAGAAAAAGAGAAGAAATAAGTGAAGGAATTGGGGATGGGAAGGGGGGGGGGTATCAGGCAAGGGAATAGGAAGACAGAAGAGGAGAAGAAGAGGAGAAAGGAAGGAAGGTGTAGAAATATAAAGGAAGAGAGTCTTGAAGATAATAAAAGTAATATAACCATTTATATAAATCGTACTGGATAAAGAAAGTATAAATAAGGAAGAATATGACTATCAATAAAAAAATAGAAACATTTATATAAGTTGTGCTGGATAAAGAAAGTACAAATAAAGAAGAATATGACTATCAATAAAAAAAAAAACATTTACATAAGTTTTGCTGGATAAAGAAAGTATAAATAAGGAAGAATATGACTATCAATAAAAAAATAGAAACATTTATATAAGTTGTGCTGGATAAAGAAAGTACAAATAAAGAAGAATATGACTATCAATAAAAAAAAAAACATTTATATAAGTTGTGCTGGATAAAGAAAGTATAAATAAGGTTGAATATAACTATCAATAAAAAAGAAACATTTATATAAGTTGTGCTGGATAAAGAAAGCATAAATTAGGAAGAATATGACTATAAAAAAAAATGCACATATAACCCAACTCCAAGCAGAGTAAAAATCCAGATATATAGGAATTTCGAGTTTCATTTTCGATTCGAGTTTCCGGCTAAAAGCATATACAAGAATCTATGTCTATCCGTATATCAAACTCCCTATTAACCATGATATATCCGCTCGCCATGTCGTCTCGCGCATACAAACGTATACATTTATGCAAATATACTTTAAGCGGTTCCAATACGTAAATCACAAGGGGATAGAAATTTTTTTTTGGAAAAGAGATGCCGTAAAAATGTCACATTATGTAGGCAGTTCATTATCACTTTAGTATGAAGTTAATGTTATTTTTTTTCCCCCACGCTATATCAAATTTCACGCAGCTGCCAAAGGACTTTATGATAGAATATTAATCTCGTGAAATGATCTTAAAGTGCGTAAATGTTGCAAGATCTTCCTTATAAAATGATGCAAGTTTTTTTTTCCAAACTATAGATTATTATTTTGATTTATATTATTTTTCGTTCTTTTTTATGTGATTGCTGTTGTTGCTACTTTCAGTGTTAATTTTATTATTGTTATCATTGTTGTTGTTATCATTTTCATCATCATGGTCATTGCAAGTCTACTGTTGTTGTTTTTATCATCATTTTTACTATTTCTATAAATGTTATCATTGTTATCATTTTCATTATTATCACCATTATCATCGTTATCACTGCTACTACTACTATTTCTACTGTCAGGATTATCATTGTTACTATCATCGTTATCATTATTATTATCATTACTATTACTATTATCATTATGATTTGTGATTATCATTATCATTCTTACCCTCATGATTATTATAGATATAATGGTTGTTACTATAATGATATTGATAATTACTATCATCACTATTATTATCATTACCACTGTTTTCATTATCATTGTTATCATCACATTACCATTACCATCTCTATCATCATTTTATATCATCATTATTAGCAATAGCATCACCACAAGTACTTTTATACGTTCTATTATTACTATTACTAACACAATCACGACTTCTATTACTACTTTTATCATTATCATTTTTATCATCATTTTTTATCATCATCATTATGGTCTTGCTTGTATTTTTATTTTCTATTGATTTTCTTTATTTCTTTTTATTTATCTTTTTATCCTTTTCCCCTTCCCTCTGCTTTGCCTCATCTTATCTTATTTTTTCATTTATCTTTATTCATATTTTTTCTTTATTCTTTTATACTTCTTTCCATCCTTTATTTTTTTTTAATTCTCACTTTCGTGTCACAATTTATCTTTTTTTTTATACATTTTTTTTCTTTAATGTGAATATTTTTTTCCCTCTTCCTTATATCATCTTTATGTTTATTTAATTATTATTTAATGTTCTTTTTAATCTTTTGTATTTCTTTTTACTTTATTTTTCTTCCCTCTTCTTTGCTTTATCTTTTCTTGTTTTATTCGTATGTATTTTCTAATCCTTTTACATTTCTTTTTATATCTTTTCTTGTTTTTATTTATCTTTATCCATGTCTTGTCTTTAACCTTATATATATCTTTTTATCCTTATTTCCCTCCTTCCCTCTTTCTTGCCTCATCTTATCTTGTTTTTATTCATCTTAATTCATAATTTCTTTAATCTATCATACCTTTTTAAAATCCTTTTTCCCCTTTATCTTATTGTTTTTATTCATCTTAATTCATATTTTCTTTAATCTATTATACCTTTTTTAAATACTTTTTCCCTCCCCTCTTTCTTCCCTCATCTTGTTTTTATTCATCTTAATTCATATTTTCTTTAATCTATTATACCTTTTTTTAATCCTTTTTTCCCATTCCCTCTCCTCTTTCTTGCCTCATCTTATCTTGTTTTTATTAATCTTAATTCATATTTTCTTTAATCTATTATACATTTTTTCCCTCTTCTCTTTCTTCCCTCATCTTGTTTTTATTCATCTTAATTCATATTTTCTTTAATCTACTATACATTTTTTTTTCATCTTTTATTCATCTTAATTCTTATTTTCTTTAAAATATTATACCTTTTTTTAAATTATTATTATTTTTTTTTTTTACCTTTCCCTCCCCCTCTTTCTTGCCTCATCTTATCTTGTTTTTATTCATCTTAATTCATATTTTCTTTAATCTATTATACCTTTTTAAAATTCTTTTTTTTACTTTTTATTCATCTTAATTCATATTATCTTTAATCTATCATACCTTTTTTTTATTTATTTTTATCTTTTATTCATCTTAATTCATATTTTCTTTAATCTATCATACTTTTTTTATTTTTATTTTTTCTACACCTTCCCTCTTCTCTTTCTTCCCTTATCTTGTTTTTATTCATCTTAATTCACATTTTCTTTAATCTATTATACATGTTTTTATTCATCTTAATTCATATTTTCTTTAATCTATCACACCTTTTTTTAAATTCTTTTTTTTACCTTTCCCTCCCCTCTTTCTTGCCTCATTAAGTCTGCTCCGCCCCCGTGGTGTGCACGCGCGCCTTATGCATATGCTAATTGGAATGAATTTCAGCAAGATAGGGACGACATCCATTTTTTTTTGGAAAGAGGGGGGAGGGAAGGGAGGGAGGGAGGGAGGGTGGGAGAGAGGGAGGGAGGGGGGAGAGAGGGAGGAGGGTGGAGGGTGGGTGGGTGGGTGGGTGGGAGAGGGAGGGAGGGAGGGAGGGAGGGACGACATCCATTTTTTTTTTGAAAGAGGGAGAGGGAGGAGGGTGGGAGGGGAGGGAAGGAGAGGGAGGGAGAGGGAGGCAAGGAGGGAAGGAGGGGAAGGAGGGAGAGAGGAGGAGGGAGGAGAGGGAGGGAGGGTGGGAGAGGGAGGGAGGGAGGGAGGGAAGTAGGGAGAGGTGGGGGTGGGGAAGGATGGGGAGGATGGAATGAATTTCGCTAAGATAGGTACTTTTTGGAGAGAGAGAAAGGGGAGGAGAGGGGGGGCGGGTAGGGAAGGATGGGGAATGAAGAATGAATTTCATCAAGATAAAGACATTTTTTTTTTTTGAGAGGGGGAGGGGGTGAGGGAAGGATGGAGAAGGATGGAATGAATTTCACCAAAATAGGTACTTTTTTGAGAGGGGGAATGAATTTCATCAAGATAGGAAGAAAATTTTTCTTCTTCTTCCTCTTTTTTGAGATGGGGGGGGGGGTGATAGGAAGAAGGAATGAATTTCATCAAGATAGGAAGAACATTTTTCTTCTTCTTCCTCTTTTTTGAGATGGGGGGGGGAGGGGATGATGTGAAGAAGGAATGAATTTCATAAAAATAGGAAGAACATTTTTCTTCTTCTTCCTCTTTTTTGAGATGGGGGGGGGGGAGGGGTTTGATGGGAAGAAAGAATGAATTTCACCAAGTTAGGAAGAACATTTTTTCTTCTTCTTCCTCTTTTTTGAGATGGGGGGGGGGTGATGTGAAGAAGGAATGAATTTCATCAAGTTAGGAAGAACATTTTTCTTCTTCCTCCTCTTTTTTGAGATGGGGGGGGGGTGATAGGAAGAAGGAATGAATTTCACTAAGACGGGTACTTCCTTTGAGAGGGAGGAGGAGGAGATAAGGAGATAATTTCAACAAGATGAGGATGATATTTTTTGAGAGGCGAGGAGGAGTAGGATGGGGAATGAGGAAGGAATTTCACCAAATATCCACTCTTATACCCAAATATCCATCCTTATATCTATCTTATATCCTAACATCCACTCTTATACCCAAATACCCATCCTTATATCCTAATATCCATCTTTATATCCTCATACCATCCTTATATATCCATCCTTATATCCTCATACCATCCTATATCCTCATATCCATCCTTATAGCCTAATATCCATCTTTATGTCCTAATATCCATTCTTATATCCTTATATCTATCCTTCTACCCTTCCTTATATTATAATATCTATCCTTATATCCTCATATCTACCCTTCTCTCCTAATGTCCATCCTTATATCCTCATATCTATCCTACCCATCCTTACAGCCTAATATCCGTCCTTATATCCTAATATCCATTCCTCTACCCATCCTTATATCCTAATATCCATCCTCATATCCTCATACCTATACCCATCCTTATATCCTTATCCATCCTCATATCTATTCTCTACCATCCTTATATCCTTATTCCATCCTCATATCTATTCTTCTACCCATCCTTATATCCTTATTCCATCCTCATATCCTCATATCTATTCTCCTACCCATCCTCATATCCTCATATCCATCCTTACATCCTCATATCTATTCTCCTACCATCCTCATATCCTCATATCCATCCTTACATCCTCATATCTATAATCTCATATCCTCCTTACATCCTCATATCCTCCTACCCATCCTCATCCATCCTTACATCCTCATATCTATTCTCCTACCCATCCTCATATCCCATATCCATCCTTACATCCTCATATCTATTCTCCTACCCCTCATAT
>NW_020871916.1:376622-384122 GCF_003789085.1 Penaeus vannamei
CACTATCTATCCTTCGTTTCCACTTAATCCTTCTACCTTTCCATTATTCCCACCAAAGAAAATTTAAAACAAGCAAAAAAAAAAAAATAAATAAATAACAGACCCACGAATAAAAAATAAGAAAAAAAAAATGTCATCCCTCTAAACATAGAAAAAAAGAAAACAAATAAAGAAATAAATGAAAGAATAAATAACAGAGCCACAAATAACACAAAAATAAAAGAGTCCCCTCCAAAAAAGAAAAAAAAGAAAAAAGAAACGAGCGTAAGACCGCTTCGCACCCAGTTTCTTTCCGGAAATCAAGAAGAACCGGGTAAAGGCGGTTCACACGTCAGAAGATTGGAAAAGTTGAGTTCGGGGATAGTGCATGGTCAGGCGTGGTGGGTTGTTGGTGGTTGGCGTAAGTTGGTGTGGGTTGGTAGGTTGTTGGGGTGGTGTGGGTAGGTGGGTTGGGGTGGCTAGGTGGGTTTGGGTAGGTGGGTTTAGGGGTTGGAGAATGGTGGTGGGTTGGGGTGGGTAGGTGGTTGGTCTGGTGTGGGTAGGTGGGTTGGTGGGTCGGCGTAAGTTGGTGTGGGTTGGTAGGTTGTTGGGTTGTGGGGGTAGGGGTTTAGGGTTGGAGAATGGTGGGTTGGGTGGGTAGGTGGGTTGGGGTGGGTAGGTGGGTTTAGGGGTTGGGAGAATGGTGGGTTGGTGTGGGTAGGTGGGTTGGTGTGGGAAGGTGGGTTTAGGGTTGGGAGATGTGGGTTGGTGTAAGTTGGTTTATTGTTGCGACAACAATAACAACAATAGTAGGTACAAATATTTAGTATATTCAATCAACTTTTTCATCATACTTTTTTTAGTGATAAAAATGACTCATAGTGACACAAGAGGACTCAAAAAAGTGGTAAAGCAAAATAGGGAAATTAATCTTGACAAAACCGATGACAAAAAAAAAGAAAATGAAGAAAGCAAGCATAAATAGACGAAGAAAAAGAAGAAGAAACATGTAAAGTAGCAAAAAAAAAAAAAAAAAAAAAAAAAAAATGAACGCGAAGAAAAACAAAGAAAGAGAAGAAAAAAAGAAAAAGAAGAGAAGAAGAACAAGAAATAAACAAAGAATAAAAAGAAGGACACGGAGGTCTGGGACAAGACGCCAACATTCCCCAATATTCCCCTTCTTGAGAAACCTCTACACAGCCAGTATACGCAGCAGAGAGCGCAGGAGGGGTTGGAGAGAGAGAGAGAGAGAGGGGGGGGGCTAGCGTGTAGATGGTAGAAGGAGGAGGAGGGGGAGGTGGGGAGGTGGAAGGAAAGAGGGAGGTGGGAAGGGAAGGAGGAGGGGAGGGAGGAAAGGGGGAGGGGGGGCGTCAAGGGATGTGGGAGGGGAGAGAGTAGAGGGCGGAGAAGGAGGAAAGGGAAGAGGAGGGGAGGTGGGGAGGGAGAGGGATAGTATATAGATGGTGTAGGGCGTAGAGAGGGAGGAGAGGGAAGTAGGAGTAAAGGGTTAGTATACAGATAGTGGAGGACGTAGAAAGGGAAGAGATGGACGCAGGAGAGAGAGGAGCGTGTATAGTAGGAATAGGACATCGAGGAAGGCGGGGGAGGTAGGGGAAGGGGAAGGAGGGGGGGGGCAAGGTAGGGATGGAGGGGGTATCAATTTAATTAAACTCAGGGCGAAGAGCTTGGGGGGAATTTTTTAAAGATTTAATGTTAATCTTGCTCTGAGAGATATTGTTACTTGTCCTGAATTCTTTGGGGGGGGGGTGAAGAGGGAGAGGGAGAGGGAGGGGAGAGGGAAAGGGAATGGGAAAGGGAGAAGGAAAGAGAGAGGGAGAGGAAGATGGAGACAGAACGGGAGGAGAGGAAGAAGGAAAGGGAGATGGAAAGGGAAGGGAGAGGGAAAGTAAAGGAAAGGGAGAGGACAAAGGGAATGGGAAAGGGAAAAGGAAAGGAAGGACATGAGAGGAAATGGGAAAGAAGAAGGAAACTAAGAGGGAAGGGAGAAGAAAAGGGAAGAGGGCATGGGAATGGGAAGGAAAGAGGAAAAGGGAGTGGTAAAGGGAATGGCAGTGGAAAGGGAGAAGGAAAGGGAGTAGGAAAGGAGAGGACAAGGGAGTGGAAAGGGAGAAGGAAGGGAAGAAGGGGAGAGGGAAAGGGAAGGAAAGGGAGACAGAAGGAGAGATTAAGAGATAGAAGGGAAAGAGTGTTAAGAAAGGGGAGAGGAGGTAGGAGAAAGGAAGGGCAAAGGGAGAGGAGGGAAGAGTTGAGAAGGAAAGAAGATATCAAAGGGTGTTAAGAGAGAAAAAAGGAAGAGAAGGGCGGGGGGAGAAAGGGGGGAAGGGAGAAGGAAGGAAAGGGAGACAGAGAGGAAAGGAGGAGAAGGGAGGAGGAGGAAGAAACAGAAGAGGTTTATGGAGAAAGACATTAAGGAAGAACAGAAAGAAAGGAGTAAAGAATGGAAGAAGCAAAGAAGAGAAATAAATAAAAAGGAAGAAGGAAAGTGAGAAAAGAGATAGGACAGAATGCAAATTGAAGACAAGGAAGGGAAGAGAGAGAGAAGGAGAGAAGGAAAGATGAAACTACGTCAAGAGAACAAACGGGGAAACACGTAAAAACGGAATAAAAGAAAATAGAAAATAATGCAAAATGAGAAAAGAAGAAAGAGAAAAAGAATTAAACGCAAAGGGAAAGAAAAGAAGAAAAAAGTTAAAAAACGCAAAGTGAGAAAATGAGAAAGAGAAAAGAAAATGAGTAAAACACAAAATGAAAAAAGAAGAAAGAAAAAAAGCGAAACAAAACGCAAAATGACAAAATAAGAAAGAGGAAAAAGTAAAATAAAAGGCAAAGTGAGAAAGAAGAAAAATAAAAATAAAGTAAAACAAATGACAAAATAAGAAAGAAAAAAGAGAAAAAGAAATTGAAATAAAACCCAAAATAAGAAAAGAAGAAAGAGAAAAAGAAAGTGAAGACAATAACCCTCCAAAGGAGAACTGGAGAGACACGCACAGGTTTTTACACCCAGCTAAACTTCCTTTAGTGAGAAAGTACATTGTCGTTTCTTCGTCATTCGAACTGGAGGTAAACAGGAGAAGTTGTCGTACGAAAGGAAGGAGAAGGAAGGAGAGAAAGAGAGATAGAGAGGGAGAGAGAGGGGAGGAGGGGGAGAGGAGGGGGGAGGGAGAGGAGGGGGAGAGGAGAGGAAGAAGAGGGAGAGAGAGAGGGAGAGAAAAGGAGAGAGAGAGAGAGAGAGAGAGAGAGAGAGAGAGAGAGAGAGAGAGAGAAAGAAAGAAAGAAAGAAAGAAGTGAAGAAAGAGGGTCAGAGAGAAAAATAATAAAAATTATTCATAGAAGAGGAGGAATAAAAATACAACAGAGAACAAAATGTAAAAAAGAGAGAGAAAGTAAAAAATAGAACATAATAATAATAATAATAATATAATAATAATAATAATAATAATAATAATAATTAATAATAATAATGATGATGATATCCAGAAAAAAGAAAGAAAACGTAATAAAGAAAACAGACAAAAATAAACCCACTCACCGATCACCCACCACACAATTCTAAACATACAAACACACCAGGACACAACAACAACAACAACAACAACAACAAAAACCCAAAAAAACATTTCGATCCGTGGTACTAGGCAGGCGAGCAAATTACTGAACAAAAGACATTAGCGCGTCAAGTACAATAGAGTGTAAAACATGTAATGCGTTTAAACAGCTTCCAGCGTTAACTATTTTACTCTGTTAAATATAGAAGCAGGTCGTAGTTTCCGTCTGTGCTTCGCTTCTTTCCTTCTTTATCCTTATTTTTGTATGTTTTTTGTTTTTATCATTTGTTGTTATTGTTTTTATTGGTGTTATTGTTATTATTAGTGCTATTATTGTTGTTATTATTATCATTATTATTATTGTTATTTTTATCATTATTGTTATTATTATATTATATTATTATTGTTATTATCATTATTATTATTGTTATTATTATCATTATTATTATATTATTATTTATTATTATTATTATTATCATTATTATTATTGTTGTTATCAATATTATCATTATCCTGTTCATTATCATTATTTTTTGTTGTTATCATTATCATTATTATAATAATTGTTATTATTATCACCACTATTATTGTTATTACTTGCCTTTTACTTACTTTCTTTGGTGTTTGTTTGTTTGTAAGTCTGTGCGGATATATTTTTGTGCGTTTGTCTCTGGCTCTCTCTCTCTTCTCTGTCTGCTGTCTGTCTGTCTGTCTGTCTGTCTGTCTCCTCCTCTCTTCTTCTTCTCCTCTCTCTTCTCTCTCTCTCTCTCTCTCTCTCTCTCTCTCTCTCTCTCTCTCTTCTCTCTCTCTCTCTCTCCCTCCTCCTCTCCTCCTCTCTCTCTCTCTCTCTCTCTCTCTCTCTCTCTCTCTCTCTCTCTCTCTCTCTCTCTCTCTCTCTCTCTATCTCTTCTCCACTCCTTCTTCCTTTTCCTATTTCCAGCTTATTTTCATTATTTAATCTTCCTCCTCCTGTCTCTTCCTTTTATCCTGTTACTTCTTCTCCCCCTCCTTCGTGCCTACCGTTTTATCAATTTCCGCTTTTCGCTGCGTTCCTCTGCACTTAGCATTTCTGAAGTGACAGGAGAGAGGGAAGGAGGGGAGAGAGGGAGAGAAAAAAATAGAGGGGGGAGGAGAGAAGGGGTGAAATATAGGAGAAAGAATGAGAAGGAATGAGGGAGGAATATACTCGTATAGAGATATGTATATCTATGTATATATGAATATTATATATATATATATATATATATATATATATATATATATATATATATATATATATATATATATATATTACACACATGTAGATAGATAGATAGATAGATAGATAGATAGATAGATAGATAGTTATAGATATAGAGATAGAAGAGAAGGAGAGAGAGAGAGACGAGAGACAGGGAGAGAGAGATATACAAACAGACAGAAATAGTAAGTAAAACATTTATAGATCAAAAGAAATTCAAGAAAAACGAAAGCAAGAAAGAGAGAGAAAAAAAGAAAAAGAAAAAAAGAAAAAAAATCACAAAAGAAATTCAACAGAGAGACAGACAACCCCCCCCCCAAAAAAAAAAAGAAAAACAAGAAAAATATATAACCAAAAATCAACCAAAAATAACCACACACACAGACAAACAACCCCCCCCCCCAAAAAAAAAAAAAAAAAAAAAAAAAAGCAACCACACAAAGAAAAAACAAAACAAAATATAACCAAAAAATCGACCCAAAATAACCACACCGAGTTAACGACCGAAGAAAAAAAACAAGAAAAGCAACAAAATCGCCAATGATAGCGATGGTGGGAGGCCCGTCAATCATCCTCTTTGCCTTGGGTGTGGGAGGAAGGGAAAAAAAGGGAAAAAAAGATAAATGGGAAGAGGCAACGGTGCAATAACACGGGTGGAAAGAAAGAAAAGAGGGAGAAAATGGTGATGATGTGTGTGTGTGTGTGTGTGTGTGTATACATACATACATACATACATACATACATACATACACACACACAGACACACACACACACACACACACACACACACACACACACACACCACACACACACACAACACACACACACACCACACCACACACACACACACACACACACACACACGTCAGTGCACGTATGTACATCAGAGTATATGTACGTACGTGCATGTGTGTCTGTACCACGTCACAAAGAATCAAATAAACAGCGGATCCCCAGCTGGAAAAAGTGCCAAGCGATGACGGCACTTTGTTGGTAATAAAAAATCTGTTTTTTTTTTTTTTTTTTTTTTTTTTTTTTTTTTTTTTTTTTTAGGTGTATGTCTGTGCTAAAATGTCCCTTTTGTGTTAAATGTATGTCGGTGTTGAATGTCTGTTGTTTGTGTTGTATGTTTGTTTATGTTATTGCATGTCCTTGATATATGACTGATTGTGTTAAATGTCTGTGTTAAATGTCTGTCTGTGTTAAGAGTTTGTCTGTATTAGACGTCTGTTTGTATCAAATGTCTATCTCTGTTAAATGTATGTCTATGTTGTCTGTTTGTTTTAAGTGAAGAGAGAGAGAGAGAGAGAGAGAGAGAGAGAGAGAGAGAGAGAGAGAGAGAGAGAGAGAGAGAGAGAGAGAGAGAGAGAGAGAGAACGAGCGAGAGAGAGAGAGAGAGAGGGAGAGAGAGAGAAGCAAACAATGAGAGATATAAATAGAAAAGTATTTCATTTCGTTGTCACAAGAGGGGGGGGGGGGGCGGACAGGGGAAACGAAACTATTTCATTTCACCCCCTTTTCTTTATCTTTTTTTTTTTTTTTTTTCGTTGACAAAGAAATCGATCGTTTCCATTTTCTTTTGGTCCTTTTCTTTATCGTTTTATTTCTACTTCTTTCATTCTTTCTTTTCCTGTTTAGAATTTTCTGTTTATCTATTGCGTCTTTTGTCCTGGTTATCACTTTCTTCTTTAATTATTCTTTTTTTTTCTTTATCTTTTCTCCTTTCGATTTTTTTTTGTGTTTCTTACTATCTGTTATCTCTTTTCTCACTCTTTTCCCCATCCTTCTCTTCTCTTCCCTCTCCTTCGTTTATTCCACCTTTTATTGATTTTCTTTATTGCTCTTCCCCCCTTTCGTTTTTTTCCCACAATATTTTTTCTCCTCCCTCTCTCGTTATTCTTCTTGTCTCTAAATCGTTCTTCCTCTTTCGCTTTTCCCTTTTATTTTTGTTTTTATTGTTGTTTAGGTTATTTTTAGTAATTAGTGGGACTGTTATTGTGATAAAATTATTATGATGGGAACAGTAATATCAATGGGACTGTTATTGTGATAAAATATTATGATGGTAAAGTAATGATGATGATGATGATATTGATGACTTTGATCCTAATGATACTAATACTACTGATGATAATGATAATGATAATAATGATGATTATAGTATTGATAATAATACCTATAATGACGATAACAACAACAGTAATAATAATAAAGATAATGATGATATAAGAATGATTATAGTAGTAATGAATAATGATAATAATAATGATAATGGTGATAATAATAATGATGATAATAATAACAATAATGATATGACAATAATAACAATGGTAACGATGATAATAATAATATCAACAACCACAACAACAATAACAATAATAATGATACCAAAAACAACAGTAATAAGGGATAATAGTGATAGTAATAACAATAAAGACAATAACTATAATGAAAATGATAATAATGTTAATAATGATGATGATAATGCTGATAATATGCTATCGAAGGTTATTGTGGCTGGACAGAGACCTTTTCCCCCCTTTTAAGAGGTATAGATATGGATCTTTGTGGGAAAGAGAAGGGGAAGGGAGAAAGAAGGATGGGAGGGAAGGAGGGAGGGAGAAAGACGAGAGAGATGGAGAGAGAGAGAATGAGAGAGAGGGAGAGGGAGGGAGAGGGAGAGGGAGAGGGAGAGGGAGAGGAGAGGGAGGGAGA
>NW_020871916.1:394122-414122 GCF_003789085.1 Penaeus vannamei
ATTCCTTCTTTCCTTCTCCTTCTTCTTCTTATTATTATTATTATTCTCATCCTCCTCATTTTCTTCTTCTTCTTCTTCTTCTTCTCATCCTCCTCATTTTCTTCTTCTTCTCATCCTCCTCCTTTTCTTCGTCTTTTCCTCCATTTTTGCTTCCACTCCTCCAATCCTCCTTTTTTTTCCATCATATACTTCTTCCCTTCCATAAAATCTTAAACGTTAGTCTTATGTTTTCCTGTCTGCAATCGTGTGCAACTCTGAGCAGATTTTTTTACTTTTCTTTGCAAGTTCCTTTTCTTATATTGTGTTGCAGAGACAAAATTTACTGCATTTTTACGTCAAGGTTGACTTGGCTTCTTGTTTTATTTTATTTTTATATGGTGATTTTTATTTGATAATGATAATTTTGATGGTGATTTTGTCTTTTATTGCAAGTAATGATGGTGATGATGTTGGTAATGATAAATATTGTTATCATCATTATCATGACGGTAATGATGATATGATAATGATAAATATTATTATCATCATTATTGTGTTTTATCTTTATTATCATTACCATCTTTATCATCATTGCTATTATCCTTATTATTACTGCTACTATTATTATTATCATCATTATTGCTATTATTATTGCTACTATCACTGCTCCTACTTTTGGTAAGTCTGTTTTCTGATATTACATTATTTACATAACCGTTCCTTATCTATTTACATATATCCCCACTTGTCGTTCCCGTATTTTCAGCCCCCCACCCACCCCCCTACCCATCACCTCCCCCCTTTCCCCGGGATCTTGGCTCCCCCTTTCCTCCCTTCCCTCCCTTCCTAGCTCCCTCATTCGCTCTTACCCAAGTCTTACCCATTTTTAAAGCTGTCTGCCTTAGTCTCAGTCACTTCGCCTCAGGTCCCCTTTGGCAGTTAGTTCTCTGTTATTCCCTCCCTTACTACTTCCCTCCCTTCTTTCTTTCCCTCCTTTCTGCCCTTTTTCCATCCTTTCTTCATTCCCTTCTCTCTCTTCTCTTCCATCCCCCTCTTTTCTTCCCTCCCTCCCTTCCCCCTTCCTTCCTTTCTGTCTTTTTCTCTGCCACTTCCACTATTCTACACTTTCCTGACCCCTCCTCATCCTTATTCTATTTCTTCCTCAATCACATTCATTCCCTGTCCCTTGTTCTCCTCTTTTCCTCCTTCTTCTCTCTTCCTTCTTCTCCCTTCTCTCACTCCTTATTCCCTTTTCCTCCTCTCATTCCTTCTCCTTTTCCCTTCCTCCTTTTTCTTTCCACTTCTTCTCCCCTTCTTTTCTTTTCCTCCCCCTTCCCTCCTCCCTACTCCCCTCTCCTTTCCCCTTCACTCCATCTCCCTTCCTTCTCTCCTTCTCCCCTCTTCCCTCTTTATCCACCATCCCCTCTCTTCTCTTCTCCCTTTTCCTCCTCATTTTCCTCTCTCCTAACCTCTTTTCCATCTCGCCTCCTTCTCTCCTCCTCCCTCCTCCCCACTCTTCCCTCCCCACCCCATCTCCCCTCCTTATCCTCTTTTCCTCTCCTTCTTCCCCACTGTTCTCTCCCCCCCCTCACTCCATCTCCCCTCCTTCTCTCTTTCTCCCCTCTCTTCTCCCTTTTCCCATCCCTCTTCCCGCTCTCCCCTCCCCCTCACTCCATCTTTCCTCCTTCTCCTTTTTTCCATCCCCTCCTCCCCTCTCCCCTCCTTCTCTCTTTCTCCCTCTTCTCCCTTTTCCCATCTCCTCCTCCCCTCTCCCCTCACCCTCACTCCACCCCCCTTCTCTCCTCCTTCTCCCCCTCCCTCCTCCCCATTCTCTTCTCCTTCCCCCTCACTCCATCTCCCTTCCTTCTCTCCTTCTCCCTTCCCCTTCTCCCTTTTCCCATCCCTCCTCCCTTAGCTCCCTCCAGCGACTTTTCTCGCCCTCCTTCCTCCAGCGTAACAGCTTCCGGCCGGGGATAAAATTGAGGATGGTTGCTCAAGCACTTTTCCAGGGAGAGGGAGAGGGAGAGGGATGGGAGAGGGAGTGGGAGGGGGGGTGGGAGAGGGAAGGGAGAGGGAGTGGGATGGGATGGGAGAGGGAGTGGGATTGGGAGGGGTGGGAGAGGGAGGGGAGGGGGTGGGGTGGGAGGGAGTGGGAGAGGGAGGGGAAGGGAGAGGGGTGGGGTAGGAGGGGGTGGGAGAGGGAGAGGGAGGGTGGAAGAAGGAGTGGGGGTGGGAGGAGGAGAGGAAAAGTGGGAGGGAGTGGGAGAGGGAAGGGGTGGGAGGGAGAGGGAGAGGAAGGGAGTGGGAGAGAGAGGGGGAGAGGGAGAGGAGAGGGAGTGGGATGGAGAGGGAGAGGGAGAAGGGAGTGAGAGAGGGTGGGGTGGAAGAAAGGAGAAGGAGTGGGAGTGGAGAGGGAAGGAGGGAACTGAGAGAGGGAGGAAGGGGGAGGGAGAGGAGGAAGGAAGAGAGTCAGAGAGAGAGAATGAAGAGAAAGAGAAAGAATAAATGAAAATAACAAAGACAAAAATAGAATAACAAAAAAAAAAGAAAAAATAACTAGAGGCAACAGACAACAGAAGATAATAAAGAGAGAGACACAGAGACAAGATAACAAAAGAGAGAGAAAAAAAAAAAGAGGTAAGAAAAGAGAGACACAGAGAAAGATAACAAAAGAGAGAAAAGAAAAGGGAGATAACAAAAGAGAGACACAGAGACAAGATAACAAAAGAGAGCAGACGAAAAATAATAAAGAGAGAGAGAGAGAGAAAGCGAGAGAACAGAGACAGAGACAGAGAGAGAGAGAGAGAGAGAGAGAGAGAGAGAGAGAGAGAGAGAGAGAGAGAGAGAGGAGAGAGAGAGAGAGAACAGCGCAGAGACAGAGAGAAGAGAGAGAGCAGTGAGGTGAGATCGGCGGCATAAATTGAGGGGAATTAAACTCAAATTGAGAGACATGAGAGAGCTCAGCCTCAGGGATCCGGAAGAAGAGCCTCATAGAGCGGTTGAGCTTAAGGGGGAAGCGGAGGACGGAGGAGGAGGGAGAGGGAGAAGAAGGGAGAAGAGAAGGAGGGGAATAAGAGAAAGGGGGATAGGAGGACGGAGGAGGAGGGAGTGGGGGAGGAGGGAAAGGGAGAAGGAGGGAGAAGAGAAGGAGGGGAATAAGAGAAAGGGGGATAGGAGGACGAAGAGGATGAAGTGGGAGGAGGAGGGAGAGGAGAAGGGAGGGAATAATGAGAAAGGGTGATAGGAGGACGAAGAGATAAAGTGGGAGGAGGAGGGAGAGGAGAAGGAGGGGAATAAGAGAAAGAGGGGGATAGGAGGACGGAGGAGGAGGGAAAGGGGGAGAAGAGATGGAGGGGGAATATGAGAAAGGGGGATAGGAGGACGAAGAGGATGAAGTGGGAGGAGGAGGGAGAGGGAGAAGAAGGGAGAAGAGAAGGAGGGGAATAAGAGAAAGGGTGATAGGAGGACGAAGAGGATGAAGTGGGAGGAGGAGGGAGGGAGATGGAGAAGAGAAAGGNCGTCCACTCTCGTTCCGCGTCTCGCAGAACCCGCCTCGCCTCCCTCCTCCTCCTTCCTTCTCTCCTTTCCTCCTTCAACCCTTTCCTCCCTCCCTTCCCTCCTTTCACTCTCGTCGCTCTCGCTAACACCCTCCTTCCCTCCTTCCCCTCCCTCCTCCTCTCCCCTCCCTCCTTCCCCGCTCCCGTCCCTCCTTCCCCCTCGCCCTGCCCTCTCTCCTTCCGCTCTCTTCGCTTCCGCTCTCTCTCCCTCGCTTCCGCTCTTCTCTCCCTCCTTCCCTCCTCCCTCCCTTCCTCCTTCCTCCTCCATGCCTTTGGTATGCGGTTATTTTTGTTACATGTGACGTGTGCATTATACCCTCTAGTGTTTGCGTGTGCCTGAACAAGATAAACGAGATGAAATAATAAGATAGATAAACTGATAGATAGATATATACACATAGATTGATGGATAGATATAGACAGACAGAGAGGACAGAGACAAACAGATAGACAGACAAGACACAAAACAGACGGACAAACAGACAGACAAAAAGAAACAAACAGAAACAGAGAGACAAACAGAAAACAGACAGAGAGACAAACAGATTACAGACAACAAAGAAGACCAAAGACAAACAGAAACAGATTGACAGACAGAGAAACAAACATAAGTAATGACAGCGAGGGTGCAGAGTGGAGGTGACTGTTGGCCGGACCGTCTGACCCTAATCTAACGTTTGGTATTAAGAAAGAAAAATATATTTTTTTAGATTTTCTTGGCTGTTCAAATTTCTGAGTATTACCTGAGAGTTTAATTAGTTCGATAATGTATATATATATTTTTTTATTCGATGCTTTTTTTATTTTTTTATATTGGGGATATTACGGATTAAGTACAGAAAAAAAGATGTTCAGTAACTTTTTATGGGCGTTTTTTTTTTTTTTTTTTTTTTTTTTTTTTTTTTTTTTTTTTACCTTTACCTTTTGACATGAAATAGTGCCATGACGTTTGGTATGCCTTGCCATTCCAGGTCAGGAGTCATGTCGCCGCGGTCAAATAGCATGAATTGCAAAAACGACTTGCGAACTTTTGCACGTTTTTTTGGGGGGGGGGGAGGGGGGAGGGGGCGAAATGTGATTTTCAAAATAGTTGACAGAAATATATGAGTGAAATGATATTTTGAGGCCGTATTTTTTGGGTTTATTTTTCCTGGTTTTATCTTGTTTCGGCTTTTTAAATTTCTTTGTTTTTTGTGTGTTATTTCATTTTTTTAAAGGAGAATAATTGACTGAAAAAAAATTTCTTTCGTTCTCTTTATCTTTCTGTTTCTTTCTCTCTTTTTTTCGCATATATTTTTTTTCTTCTCTTTTCTTTCCTCTTTATCTCCGTTTCATTCTATTTGTTTCTTGTTTTAATTCCTTCGTCCCAAGGTAAATATCTACCAGGAAAAAAAACGAGAAAGAAACGAAGCCTCGAATATTTTTTTCTTTTTTCTTCCCCTCTTCCCTTTCCTTTTGCTCCCTTCTCTTTTCCTTTCTCTTACTTTTCTTTCCTTTCTTCCCTTCCTTCTCCCTTTCTATTTCCTTTCTCCCAATTTTTGATATATCATATATTTTTTCATTGGATTTAAGAAAGAAAACGCGAAGAAAATCTCCTTTCCTCTTTCTCCCTTCTTCTTTCCTTTGCTCCCATTTTTTTGTATACCATATTTTTCATTTTTGAAAATTCGGAAAAAAATTCTCCTTTCCTTCTTCTCCCTTCTCTTTCCCTTCTCCCTTTTTTTTATGTGATTGTATCTATAATATATATGTTTTTTTTTTTCATTTTTGGATAAACGAAAGAAGAAAATGACCTGAACCTTCTTCCGTCCGAGCGGGGGGGGGGCCCTTCTGACCACACCTTTTCGTCCTTATCGTGGGCGTCCAGCGGTCTCTTACCCTCGGCCTGGGGGTGTGTCGGGAGCGGGGGAGAGGAATGGGAAGGGAGAGGTGTGGGAGGAGAGGAGAAGGAGGAGGGTGGGGGAAGGGAGGGAGGGGGGGGAGTGTAGAGGGGGATAAGAGAGAGAAAGGAAGGAGTTAAATAGTAGGAGAGGGAAGGAGATCGGTGTTGTGGTAATAGAGGAGACGAGGAAGAGGGCCGGGAGAAAAGGAAGAAAGACGAGACGACAGAAAGTGAAAAAAGACAACGAGATAAGAGAGACAAGGACCAATCAAAGACCCAGTATGAGCAGCTTACGAAGAACAGAAATACCCAATAAAAAGAACAAAAAGCCAGGCAGAAGGGCGGAGAGAAGGCCACGCGAAGGACAAGGAGTAGAAAAAGGCGACGAAGAGGAACAGCGAGGAAAATTTCGCGCAAAAGAATTATTAGTTGTTTGCACGAGTACTGAGCCAAGCGCTTTGTTTGTGAAAGTCGTGCTTCGAGGGAGAGCAGAAGGAAGGGAGAGCGGATTGAGTGGGAGAGGAGTTCAGGAATGGAATTGGAGTGGGAGAGGCGTGAGGTGAAAGGGAAGCGGAAGGAAGGGAAGGAAGGCAAGGAAGAAAGGAGTAGAGTTGAAAGTCGGAGTGGAAGGGAGAAGTGATGAACGAGAGAGGTGGGGTCAGGGTATGGGGAAAGAATGAGGTTGAAATGGGGTAGGAGAAAGAGAGTAGGAGTTGGAGTGGGAGAGAGAAAAGAGGGAGAGTGAGGTGGAGATAGAGACGAGAAGAAGAAGGAAGAGGAGAGCGGAGAAGAGGGATGGAACAGAAGAGAACGGGAGCGGCGAAATAGAGATTTAAAAAGGAATGAGGGGAGGGAGAGGAGAATATGTTTAATGAGAAAGAGGGAGAAGGGAGAGTGAAGAGAAAGGAAGAGAGGGAGAAATGAGTAGGAGAGAGAAGTAGGTAATGGAGAGAGAAGAAAGAGGGGGAAAGGGAAAGGGAGGATGAGAGAGAAGAATGAGGAGGAGGAGGAGAGAGGTGCGCGAGGGAGAGAAAAAAGAGAGAAGGAAAGCAATGGAGTAAAAGAGAGAAGAGAAGAGAAGTAAAGCGACGGGAAAGAAAAAAAACATATATCCCATTTTTTTCTCCTCTTCTTCTTCCTCCTCATCCTCCTATTTCTCTTCATCCTCTTCCTCTTCCTGCTCCTCCTATTTCTCCTCCTTCTCCTATTCCTCTTCTTCCTATTTCTCTTCTTCCACCAGTTCCTCTTCTTCCTCCTCTTTTCCAACTTCTTTCCCCTTAATCCCCACCATCTTCCGACGCCCACACGCCCCGCGCTGTCAGGAAAGCGCCCACGCACGTCCTGTTTAATGTGCATTGATACAGTGCATGCAGCCAGAAATTTGCTCCGTTTTGGGGGGGGGGTTAGTGCTTGTGTTCGCTTGTGATTTATGTTTTTTTGTTTTTTTCTCCTTCCTACTCTCCTTCCTATTCCTACCTCTAACCCTCCTCTCTCATTCCTCCCCTCTCTCCCACTCTCCTTCCTCCCCCTCCCTCCTACTCTCCTTCCTCCCCCTCTCTCCCACTCTTCTTCCTCCCTCCCCCCTCCCCCTCCCCACTCTCTCCCCCTCCCACTTACTTCCTTCTCCCTCCCCTCACCCTCCTCCTCCCTGTTAGAATTTGCTCTCATCCTCAGATTTTTTTTTTTCTCTCTCTCATGCAAAATATCTGTACATTGCTATTTTCCTCGTTTTCTTTTCTTTTTTTTCTTATTCATTGTGATTTTATTTGACCATTTTATACTCACACTTATACTCATACTTACACTCACCCTCACACTCTCCTACATACCTATACTCAGAATCACACTCGCCCTCGCACCCACTCCAACTCATACTCACTCATAAAACCTCACATATGACGTCCTGCGCATGCGTGTTTGTCTTCCGATCCAAACACAACTCACAGTTCATACTCATACTCACACTCACACTCATATTCATATTCATACTCATATTCATACATATACTCATACTCACACGCTCCACATACCTACACTCAGAACACACTCGCACCCATACCCCGCTCCAACTCACACTCACTCATAAACCCCACATACGAGTTTATGAGTGATACGTGCGCATGCGTGTTTGCCTTCCGATCCAACATGAGGCGATGCAGAGCCGTGTCGAGAGCAGCATTTCGGGGCAAGACAAAAGTTTACATCGCGGCCCCGAGTGCTGGCGTAAACCCCAGGGTAATTCCATGCGCCAAGCCATATCTCTGGGGCAAGCTTTGGAGTGAGGAGGAAGAGAAGAGGAGAGGAGGAGGAGAAGGAGATAAAGAGAGGAAAGAGAGGAGGAGAGGAGGGAGGGAAGGAGGAGAGAGAGGAAGGAGAAAGGAGGAAAGGAGGAGAAGAAAGAGAGGTAAGGTGAGAGGGAAGGGGGGAGAAGGGAAGTGGGAGAGGAGAGGGAAGAAGGAAGGGAGAGAGAAGAGGACGGAGAGGGAAGGAGAGAGGAGGAAGAGAGGGTGGAGAGAAGAGAGGTTGAGAGGGTGTGGGAGGGAGAGGGTGAGAGGGATGGGAGAAGGAGAGGGAGAGAGACAGAGACAGAGACAAAGAGAAAGAAAGAGAGGAAATATCATTAAACACACACATACACACACACTCTTGGAAAAAAAAAAAATACATAAAGTTGTTTCAGTACCGAATTGACCGCCAAACTCTTAACAAAAAAAATAAAAAGAGGGAAATCGTAGAATAGTTTCAACATTTGTCCTCGGGAATGGAGTAACGAAGAGGAATTCGAGGGGAGAAAAGAGGGTATTAACTTCCCTCTTTCGATGCGGCATTACCTCGGGGCAGTGCCCGGACCCCTTCCCCCTCCCCCCCCCACTTTCTCATCTTCGTCTCCCTTTCACTATTCTTCTCCCTTTTCCCCTCTGTGCCCCTCCTCCTTCCGCTTATTTCTCTCCTTCGTTGATGTTATTTTTACCGTGGAGACTTCTCTTTCTCTTCTTCCTTCTTGTTTTTCTCTTTTCACTTTTCTCTCTCTCCTCTCATCTCTCTCACTTTCCCTCGTCTCTTTTTTTTCCAATTCTCTCTTCCCTTCCTTCATCCCTTTCTCCACCCCCATTTAGTTCTTCCCTTACTCTCCCTTCCCCGTCTTGTTCCTTCTCCCCTTCTCCCGTCTCTCCTCTCTCTATCTCTCTCCTCTGTCCCTCTCCTCTCCTCTCTCCTTCTCCCTTCTCCTCTCTCCTCTCTCTCTCTCTCCTCCTCTCTCTCCTCCCCTCTCTCTTCTCTCTCTCCTCCCCTCTCTCCTCCGCTCTCCCTCCCCTCTCTCCCTCTCCACTCCACCCCCGCCAGCGATTCTTCTTTTCAGGATCCATTTTAGTCTAGCGGGAGGGGGAGACGAGCAGGCCAGTCACGTGACTTGGTCGTCGGGTATAAATAGCAGCGCGATTTTTTCAGGGCGGCTTTTGTCGATTGGTCTTCCGTGAGGGAAGGTTAGACCCGGGGTTTGAGGGGGAGGGTGGGTGGGTGGGGGGACCATTTCAGGCGTTCTTTTGTTCTCTTGTGCGATAAATTGGCGCTTAAAAGTTGTGAGATATAAGGAATGACTTGAAAAATTTTTTTTTTCTTTTTTTTGTCATTCGCAATCGATGCTAGATAACTATAATGGATTATGTTAATTCTGTGAGAAAAATAATGAAAATGTGATCTTCGTTCAGTGCAACAAAATTAACTTTTAGCTGTTATATATATTTTTACTTAATAAATTGTTACTTAACAAAGTGTTTAATTAATGAATTCACTCAGTATTTCATTCTTTCATTCATTCACTTTCACAGCAAAATAAAGGAGGTTGTTGATAAGCCTCCTCCAGCTGTGTGGGAGTGAAGATGAAACGTGGGGGGGGGGGCACTGAGTGAAGATAAAAAAAACTGTTTCCTTTTGCCTGGGGGTGGGGGGAGTTGGGAAGGGTGGGGGTGAGGGATGCCGAGCTCGACTTTGTGCTTTCTGTTCTTTCTGTGTGTTTCTTTGGTTTTATTGTTTTTATTCTTACTTTTTTCTCTTATTTGTGCGTCTGTTATGTGTGTCATATGCTCTCTATCCATTCTGCTATTCTTTCTCTTATCATTGTTTTATTCTCTCTCTCTCTCTCTCTCGCTCTCTCTCTTCTTTTCTCTCTCTCTCTCTCCTCTCCTCTCTCTCTCTCTCTCTCTCTCTCTCTCTCTCTCTCTCTCTCTCTCTTCTCTTCTCTCTCTCTCTCTCTCTCTCTCTCTCTCTCTCTCTCTCTCTCTCTCTCTCTCCTCTCTCTCTCTCTCTCTCTCTTCTTCTCTTCTCTCTCTCCTCTCTCTCTCTCTCTCTTTCTACCTCTCCTTACATTCCCATCCCCTCCCCTCCATCCCACCTTCTCATCATTATCCCCCCACTCCCCTTCTCATTCCGCCTTTCCCTACAACCTCTCTCTCCCCTCTCCCCTTCCCTTTCCTCCCTTTCCCTCCCCTCCCCTCCCCCCCCCCCCCCTCACGCCCCAGTATAATAGAGTTGCCGGTAAGAGCGAATTCTTCCCGTTTCCCGGATTCCCAGATTGGAAACGCGCTCCTCGAGAAATTGGATAAGGATGCAGACCTCCCATACCATGCTCCCTCCCTCCCCTCCCCTCCCCCCTATATTCATTCTCCCATGCTCCCCTCCCTCCCTCCCTCCCTCCCCTATATTCATTCTCCATGCTCCCTCCTCCCCTCCCTCCCCCTATATCTTCTCCCATGCTCCCTCCCTCCCCCTACCTCCTCCTCCTCCTTCCTCCGTCATCCTCTCTCCCTCCCTCACTCCTCACCTCACTCCCCATATCATCCTCTTCCCTCCCTCCTTCTCTCCCTCCTATCTTCCCTCATATCATCTCCTCCTTCTCCTTCCTCCCTCCCTCCCCTCTCCCCCTCTCTTCTTCTCCCCGTTTGCTTCGTTATGGAGGTGCGTCGTGGCCGGGGGTGGGGGGGGGGGGTTCATTGTTAGGCAGTGGCAGACAAGCGGACAGGCAGAGACACAGACAGACATTTTATATACCCCGCATACACCAGCACACGCAGGTACACACACAACATGTACATATATATGACAGTCACATACACACACACACAGATATATATATATGTGTGTGTGTGTGTTTGAATTTATCTATGTGGGATGAAATCAATGCACTGCCGCAGTGGTATGGTATATGTATATATATGTGTGTGTTGTTGTAGGTGTTATTGTTATTATTATCGTTATCAATATCATCATCATCATCATCATCACACTGAGCATTATTGCAGCTATCTCCCCCCCCCCCTTTTCCTTGATAAAAAAAACTCCGAGGACTCTCCACCATGAGCGCCTGCCATGAGCGATCTGGTCATGATATTGAGCGTCATGAGGTTCTGCCGAGGGTGTCATGAGGAAGGGTTGGTGCAGGCATGTCCATGAATAATTAGAGGAGATTGGCGAATTGGAAACGTGTTTGTTATTTAAAGAGGAAGATAAGTGAAGGTTATGTTGCCTCGTGGAAGGGGAAACACACAGGGGGACATGTTGGTTGTTTTAGCAGAAGTTTATGTTGTATCTTTATGGAGGTCATAAGCAAGAGGCATATGGGCTATTTTAACAGAGGATAAGTAAGTCATGTTGTATCTGTAAAGAGATAATAAACAAGAGACATATTTGGTCGTTTTAACAGAAGATAAATAAATGTTGTATTGTTTTTTCTCCAAGGGGAAAAAATAAACGGAAAATATGTGTTGTTTGTTTGTTACGCTATTCGTTTGGCTTTCATGATTATAGTCCTGTTTTGATTTGTGTGCGGGCTCTTAAGAGGGTTTTAGCGGGAAATATATCCTGGGTAAAAACGTTGCCTGATATGTTTTACTAATCTGGTTTAATCCTCTCTTTACGGAGGTTTATCTTAGTTCCCCCCCCCCCCCCGCTTCTCAGACTCTCGGACACCTTGCTCCACCCTTGGTATATACCGTGCTTTTGTGACTTTTTTTTTTTTTGTTGTTGTTGTTTTTTCTTTTTCCCTTTCCCTCTCGCTTTTTATTATTTTTTATGTCGCTCTTTCTCTTTATTTATCTTTGTCTATTTATCTTTGTTTTTTCTTCTTCTATCACTCTTTCTTTCTCTCTTCTCTTTCTCTTCTCTTCTCTTTCTCTTCTTCTCTCTCTCTCTCTCTCTCTCTTCTCTCTCTCTTCTCTCTCTCTCTCTCTCTCTCTTCTCTCTCTCTCTCTCTCTCCTCTCTCCTCTTCCTCTCTTCTCTCTCTCTCCTCTCTCCTCTCTCTCTCTCTCTTCATCTCGCTCTCTTCTCTCTTCTCCTCTCTCTCTCTCTCTCTCTCCTCTCTCTCTCTCTCCCTCTCTCCTTCTCTCTTCTCTTCTCTCTCTCTCACTCTTTCTCTTCTCTCACTCTCTCTCTCTTCTCTCTCTCTCCCTCCTCTCTCTCTCTCTCTCATCTCTCACTCTCTCTTCTCCTCCTCCTCTCTCCTCCTCTCTCTCTCCCTCTCTCTCTCTCATCTCCTCTCCTCTCTCCTCTCTCTCTCGTCTCTCTCTCTCTCTCTTTCCCTCCTCACCCCCGCGCCCCACGCAAACCCACCCTCCGCCCCTCTATCCAATACGGTATTGAAAATGAACATTGCACAAGGAAGCCAACCCATGCACAGTGCGCACGAGTATCTATGGGAAGTCATGCAATATTCGGCCAAATTACACTTTTTTTGGGGATGAATGATGATTCCTTGGATAGCTGGAAAAAAGGCCGGGGGTGGGGGTGGGTGGGTGGGGGTGGGATGGGGTTAAATGGTAAGTGTTTTGCGCTTTTGTGATTGAAGGTGTGGCGTGGTGGTGGCGGTCATTTTTTTTTGGGGGGGGAGGATTTTGAGTAGGTTGTTCGTTTGTGATTGTCTTTTGTTCGGGTTCTCGCTCGTATTAGGGGAAAATAGGCATAATAGTCTGACCTCTTGAACAAGGTTTCCCGAATAACTTAATTTCCTCTCTGGTTTCTCTCTCTTTCTTTCTTTCTCGCCTCCTCTTTCTTCTCTTTCCTTTCTTTCTCTTTTTTTTTCTTCTTTCTTTCTCCCTCCATCTCCTTTCTCCCTCCCTCCCTCCCTCCCTCCCTCCCTCCTCCCTCTCTCCCTCCCTCCGCTCTCCTCCCTCCCTCCCCCCTCCCCCCTCCCTTCTTCTTTCCCTCCCTCTCTTTTCTGGGCGAGTAATAACGCACATAACGAGCGGTGGTGACGGGTCAAGATAGTGCCAGGTGCGAAAGAACAGCGGCAGCAGGAGAGAGGTGATAAGAGCAAAGCCCTCTTGTCCGACGTGTCCCAAGGGCGTGATGCCCAGGGGCGTGAAACGTTTCTCGAGGTGGTCGGGCGGTTGGTGAAATAATCTTTCGTTTTTTTTTTTTTTTTTTTTTTTTTTTTTTTTTTTTTTTTTTTTTTTTACCTCTTTTGGACGCCTCTCCTCGCTCGTAACAGGTTGTCTTGCTTGGTCCCCTTATGGGTAGGAAAATGGCGATGGGTTTGCGGTGTTTGGTTTGTATTTTTTTTTCTTTTCTTTTTTGCTTTTTTGTTATTTTTTTTTTTTTCTTTCGTTTTTCCGCTCTTTTTCTCTTTTTTCTTTCTTTATTTATTTTTTAGGTTCTTTTTTTCATTTGTGCATTTTTTTTTTCCATTCTTTTTCTTCGTTTTTATATAGATTCTGGGATGCAAACATATTCACAGTGATTTTCGTTTCCTCATTCTCCGTTTCTTCTCCACGTCTCCTATGTTCGTTATTTTTCTTTATCTCTCTTTCTTCTCCTCCTCTGCCCTTCCTCCCGTTCCTTGCCAACCTCCGCACCCTCTTCTTCCTTTCGCTTACTTTTTTCCTTATTTTTTCCCTACGTCCACCCTCTCCCTCTCTCCAGCTCTCCCTCTTTCCTCCTTTCTTTCTCCCCCTTCAAGTCCTCTCCTTCTCGCTCCTTCTTCCCTTTCCTTCACCATCTCCCTACAGGCTTATCCCCCCTCCTTTCCTTCTCCCTCCCTTTCTTCTCCTTCCTTCAAGCTTTCCCTCCCTCTCATCCCTTCCTAACCGCCTTTCCTCCCTTCTCTCCTTCCTTCACGCTCTCCCTCCCTCTCTCCTTTCCCTCCACTTCCCTCCACCTCTGCACCTCCTCCACCTCTCCCTCCCTTCTCATCCCTCCATCCTCAGCCTCCATCTCTCCTCCATCCTCCCTCCATTCCTCCCTTCCCGCCCTCCTCATCTCCCTGTCACCTCCTCCTTTCGTTCTTATCCATTTTCCTCTCTTCCTTCCCTCCATTTTCCCTCCACCTTTTCTTCAGTACCCCCACCCTCCCCCCTCTAACTGATAACCACGTAGATATATAAAAAAAAAATCGATAACCTTTGGTAGAACAAAAAGGGATTATTCGATTATTTTGCCCGTTCTTCCTCCACTTATTCCTCTCTCTTTTCGTTGGGTAAATCCTTCTTTTCTTCCTTTTTCCTATTTGCTCCTCTCTTCAAACTTCCCACTTCCTCTCTTTAATTCTTTTCTACTATTCTTTTTTTCTCATTTTCCCTCCTCTTCTCTTTCCCATTCTCCATTTCTTCTTTTTTTACTATTTGTCCATCCCTTCTCTTCTGATTTTCCTCTTCCCCCTTCATTTATTCTAAATTTTCCTCTCCCCTTCCCCTTACCCTTTTCTCCAACTCTCCTCTCCTACCCTCTCCTTTCCCTCTATTTTCCCTTCTGTCTCCTTCCTTTTCCTTCTACACAAAGTCTTCCTCTCTCCCCCTTGCCCCTCCTTCTTTTCCTCTTCCGATTCCCTTCTTCTCGTCCCTTTCCTTTCTTCTTTTCCCTCTTCCTCCTTTTCCTTTCTTCCTCCCTCTCCCCTTAAACCTTTTCTCCTTCTCCCTCTCCTTCGCCTTTCCCTCTCATCTCCGCTCTCCCTTTTCTCCCCTCCCCCCTTATACATCACCCTCTCCCCCTCCCCCCTTTCCATAGAATCTGCCCTCTCCACCCTTTCTAACCCCTCCCCCTTCTCCACACACGCCCTCCCCCCTCTCCACATCCCCCTCCTCGTCTCTCCCCTTCTCCAACAGCACCCTCCCCCCTTCCCCACATCCGCCCTCCCCCTGCTCCCACACCCCTCGCCCCCTTCCAACATCCACCTTCCCCACAATCCCCTCCCTCCCCTTCCCCTTTCTCCATCTCCCCCACCCGCTTCCCCCTGCTACATGAGAGCGACGGCAATGTCCGAGGGCGACCGGCGACAAACGATCCTTTAATAACCGGAGCAAGCCTTTAATTCAACAGCCTAACACACCCCAGCCACCATACGTACACACACGGAGTTTATATAACGTGTACATGGCGCGTACACGTATTCCCACACGCGCGGCACACAGTCATTTCTTTTTTTCGCTTTATTCACTCGGATGACTAAACCAGCATTCATCTACTCAGTGACTCACTGCTGGTTGACCTCATCACTCGCTGACTCATCTACTCACTGTCTCGCTGCGCTAAACTACTCATCCCTAATTTTGCTCAGTTACTGAACCTGTACACTCACCATCACACACTCAACTACTTACTACACCTACTTTCTTAGCTTACCTCACTTTCTACTCACTTACTCCACCTCTTCCTTACCTTCCTAGTAACTCACGATACTTACTTCACGTACTCACTCCCCTTCCTATTCACTCACGTAACTTACTTCCTAATCACCTTCCCTACTCACTGGGTACTCACCTACTTAACTCACTTACTCTTACCTTCCTAACTATCACTCACTCAGCGGCTACTTACACTCCCCGTATCTAAACAACTACACTGCAGAACGCGCGGAAATGAAGGGGGTGGGGAGCGGGGGGGGGTGGGTGAGGGGAGAAGGTAGGGGAGAGTGTCCTTCGAAGGTGTGAGAAAGGAAAGGGGGGAGGGGGAGTTGGGGAGGAATGGGGGAGCAGAGAGCGGGTGGGGGCGGGGAGAGGAAAGGGGGGCGTGGGTCCTTGAAGGTGATAGCGGTGAGGGAGAGAAAGACAGGGTTCGAGAGGGGGGCACTCGCGCCCTTATTAGCGTGAGTACCTGGGGTCTTATTGGATGGAATTGGGGGAGGGGGTTAGGGAGGGGTGGGATGGGAAATAGGGAGGGGTAGGGGGTAGGGAGGGGTGGGAGGGGAAAAGGGGGGTAGGGAGGGGGTTGGGATGGGAATAGGGGAGGGCAGGAGGGGATGGGGAGAGAGGGGGTTTAGCGAGGGTAGGGGAGAGGAGGGGTTAGGGACGGGGATGAGGGTAGGGAGGGGGCTGAGTACTCTCTCTGTAGGGAAGGCAAGGGGGGTGTGGGGAGGGGAAAGAAAGGGGGAGGAGGGGAAAGGAGGAGGCAGGAGGGGGGATTGAGTAATGTATTCTTGTAAGTGTGAAATACGGACGTCGTTATTTTCCCCTTATTATGTTGCGTCTTAGTCTGTTTTTCTTCTTCTTCTTCTTCTTCTTCTTCTTCTTCTTCTTCTTCATTTTGGGGGGTTATTTACCCTGTATTTTAGGTTTTGTTTAATACTAATGTGGTTTGAATTTTTTTGTCACCTGTATTATCTGATGATAATGATGATACTATGATAGCGGTGATCATTCGGTGATGATAGTAATAAAACAATATAAGTGTAATATTGTGATGTATTGCCCAAGATATTATATTGATAATGATTGATAATGATGCTACTGATAGTAAGGATAATATAACAATGAAAACGTGATATCAGTAATATAACAATGATAAGTGATATCAGTAATAGCAACAGGGATAACTATAATTATAATAACATGATAATAACATAATAGCAATGATAATAACAATGGTAAGGCCAACAATAACAGTGATAAAACAATAATAGCAAACAATAACATGAATATAACAATGTAGCGCCCCAAAAAAAAACAATAACATAATAGGCAGCAATAACAATGATAATAAATGATAGACAACAATAACAGTGATAATACAATAACAACATAACAGATAATAACATATAGCAGCATACCAATGATAATGAACAATGATAGACAATAACAATGGTAATAACAATAATAGCAACAATAACAATATATAACAATGATAGCAACAATAACAATGATAATAACAATAATAATAACTGTCACAGGGAGCAACATCCCGTGGGCGGATATAAATGATTATTTAACACAGACGCCATTATTGTACCGAAATTATTATGACAGTGGATATGCAAGCCGATTTAAATATCTCTCTCTCTCTCTTTCCTCCTTCTCTCTCCTTTTTTTTTCTGCAATGGGGCCAGAAGATAGAAAGAAATTATTATTAGCAGTGAAAATGCAAGTTTAAGTATCTTCTTTCTCTTTCTCTTTCTCCTTCCGTTCTCTTTTCTTCTCTCAAAGAAAGGCCAGAAAGATAGAAAGAATTATTGATACAGTGGATATGCAGCGGTTTAAATACCCGGCTCGGAGGCTACAGTCATGCAGTTAATAATTCGCGCAAGTAATGACTCGCATGACACTCTTTTTTTATAGATCATGCATGCGGCAAATTACGCGGGTGTTTTATTCGGCGAATTCATGACTGACGAGTGGGTTAAATTTAGGTGTTGATTTTTTTTTTTTTTTTTTGTCTTTCTTTTTTCGTCTTTCGTCTTTTTCTTTTTCTTTTTTTTTTTGTATTCACTTTTTTATGTTTTTTGTTTGTTTGTTTTTGTTGTGATGTTTTTTATGTGGTTATTTATTATTTTCTGTTGTTTTTTTGTAGTTATTGCTACGTTATTTCCGAAGACGCGCACGGCAAAACGATAATGACGATAATGATAATAGAAGTGAATAAACGAAAGACGAAAAACGTGGATAATAATAAATCCAAATATTATAAGCAGAGCGGCACTGCATTCCTCCTTGTTTTACACGCCAGTTAATTACTGTCACTCGTCCATGCGGATTTTTTTTTTTCTTTTTCTTTTTTTCTGTTTTTTTTTTTTTTTTTTTTTTTTTTTTTTTCTATTCTTTCATTGATTTTGTGACAAGGTAAATGTTGTTAAAGAGAATGTAGCATAGGGTGCCTGTTGGNCTCTCTCTCTCTCTCTCTCTCTCTCTCTTCTCCTCTCATCTTCTTCCTTCGTTTCGTTTCACTTCCTTTTATTCTATTATACTCTTCTCTCCTCGTCTCATCCTATTCTCCCTTCTCACTTTCCTCTTCTTCCCTTCTCCCTTTTACCCCTTCCTATCTTCTTCTTCTTCCTTTCTCCCATTCCGATATATATATTTTCTCTCTCTCTTTTTTCTCCATTTTTTTCATTCATTTTCCTCTCTTTTTTCTCCATTTCCATTCCTCTCTCTCTTCTCTCTCCTCTCTCCTCTCTCCTCTCTTCTCTCTTCTCTCCTTTCTCCCATTCCGATTCTCCCTATCTCCCCTCCAAACACGCAGTCACGTGACCTGATTCCACGGACACGCATGACCTGATTCCACGGACTTTCCCTGACCAGACCCATCAAAAGCAGCTTTCGTTTCGACGCACTTTCCACGACCGGTTGTCTGTTTCTCGCTGTCCTTTCGCTTCCAGTCGATACCGAGAGCTAAGTCGTTTTCTTCATACGAGTGAGATAAACATCTGTGTTTTGGGATAACTGGATAAAATAATTTGATGATTTGATAACTAAATGACCGGAAACCACTCGCTGTATAGAATGTCTTGTTTGGAACCGAAGTCGTTTGTGTAATAACTAAATTATTTAATAACTAAATAACTTAACTGCGATAAATGAGTGACAAGAGCGAGGAAGAGAGCAAGAGACAAATTAAGGGCGAGGCAAGGCAAAGGTGGTGATGACCCCCCTCTCTCTCTCTCTCTCTCTCTCTCTCTCTCTCTCTCTCTCTCTCTCTCTCTCTCTCTCTCTCTCTCTCTCTCTCTCTCTCTCTCTCTCTCTCTCATAAGACACGAGGGAAATAATTTTTATGTTTCTATGAAGACAACGAAATTATTTAATAACAAAATAACTAAGATAAAATACGATTGAAATTACTTTTGTGATTCTAGGATAATAAGTGATTTAGCAACTATATAACGAAATAACTAAAGTAAGATATAAGTGAAATAACTTTCGTGTTTCTATGATAACAAGGAATTGATTTAATAACAAAATAACTAAGATAGGATACGAGTGAAATAACTTTAGTGTTTCTATGGTAACAACTTTATGATTGAATAACTATATAACGAAATAACTAAGATAAAATGCGAATGAAATAACTTTTGTGTTGCTAGGATAACAACTAAATGATTTAAAAACTATATAACGAAATAACCAAAACAAGATACGAGTGAAACAACCTTCGTATTTCTATGATAACAACTAAATAATCTAATAACAATACACCGAAACTGCTAAACAATAATGGATTACACATCGTGTATGACCGTCTTACTTGCTCGAGCTCGTTATCGGCAATACCGAGCTAATCCACCTTTTTCTTATCTTTTTTATCTTTTTCTTATCTTTTTCTCTTAAGAAGGATGATACCAATCTATTAACTTCTACTAAACGCCTATAATTAATAATACATAATTGTGCTGGAGATCTTAACGCGCGTGGAAAAGCTGTCGTGTATTTTGTACATTCTAGATCGTGTATTTTGTACATTCTACATCGTGTATTTTGTACATTCTAGATCGTGTATTTTGTACATTCTAGATCGTGTATTTTGTACATTCTACATTGTATTTGTACATTTAGATCGTGTATTTTGTACATTCTACATCGTGTATTTTGACATTTCGTGTATTCTAGAATCGTGATATTTTTTACTTCTACGTGTATTTTGTACATTCTACATCGGTGTATTTTTGTACATTCTACATCTACACACACACACACACACACACACACACACACACACACACACACACCACATATATATATATATATATATATATATATATATATATATATATATATATATATATATATATATATATATATACATGGTCTTTAAAGATATCCAGCGAGCCATTCAATATGAATTCTTTACCTAAGTCAGTTGCGTAACTTTTGAATGAAAATCGTAAAAGAAAAAAAAAACTAAATTTTCTTTTAATGTTTCATCAGAGAATTATTCATTGTCCAGCTCAGGAACATGGACTTGTATAAATCCTTATCTCAGCATAGATTGCTTGCATGAAAATAACATTACGTCGGCTCTCTCGGGGTTTTAATGTTGGATAACGTTTGACAAGCTCTTCCTACCTTCCCACACTCCTCCTCTTACTCCTCTCACTCTTATTCCTTCCTCTTACTCCTCTTACTCTTACTCCTTTTACTCCTCTCCCTCTTACTTCTACTCCTTCTTCTTCATGTTTTTTTCTCATCTTACTCTTGCTCCAACTCCTACTCCTTCTCTCCTTTCTTCTATTTCTTCTTTTCTTTCTTTCTTTTCTTTCTTCTCTTCTTCTCTTTCTTCTCCTTCTTCCTTCTTCTCCTTCTCCTCTTCTCTTTTCTTTTTCCTTTCTTCTTCTCTTTCTTTCTCTTTCTCTTTCTCCTCCTTTTCCTCCTTCTCGCTTCCCTCCTCTCTCTCT
>NW_020871916.1:419122-421622 GCF_003789085.1 Penaeus vannamei
GATGGATAAACAGGAAGAGGGAACTAAATAAATATAAATAAGGAAAAAAAATACGAAATAGATATATAGATGAAGTATTAGAGAGATGGATAGATAGATAAATAGATGAATAAATAGATAGATAGAGATCAATAAACAGATAGATAGGGTTGAATACACAGATAGATAAATGGATAAATAGATATACAGATGGGATGGGTAAATAGATAGATAGATGAATAAACAGGTAGATGGACATGATATAAATAGATGGATGAAGATAGATAGATGAATAACAGATAGATGATGAATAATAGATAGATAGATGAATAAACAGGAAGATAGATGAATAGATAGATGGATATATATATAGATATATAGATGGATGAATAAATAGATAGATGGATAAACAGGAAGAGGGAACTGAATAAATATGAATAAGAAAAAAATACAAAATAGATAAGGAGATGGAGTATTAGGGAGATGGATAGATAGATAAATAGATAAATAGATAGACAGATAGATGAATAAACAGGTAGATGGATGAGTAAATAGATAGATAGATAAATAAACAGATAGATGGATGAATAGATAGATAGATGGATAAACAGGAAGAGGGAACTAAATAAATATAAATAAGAAAAAAAAATACAAAATAGATATATAGATGAAGTATTAGAGAGATGGATAGATGAATAAACAGATAGATAGAGATTAATAACCAGATAGATAGGGATGAATAAAACAGATAGATAGATGGATAAATAGATATATAGATGGGATGAGTAAATAAATAGATAGATGAAAAAACAGGTAGATGGATGAGTAAATAGATAGATAGATAAATAAACAGATAGATGGATGAATAGATAGATAATAGATGAATAACAGATAGATGAGAAATAGATAGATAAATAGATGAATAAACAGATAGATGGATGAATAGATAGATAGATAGATGAATAAACAGGAAGATAGATGAATAGATAGATGGATATATAGATAGATATATAGAATAATGAATAAATAGATAGATGGATAAACAGGAAGAGGGAACTGAATAAATATAAATAAGAAAAAAAAAATACTAAATAGATATATAGATGAAGTATTAGAGAGATGGATAGATAGATAAAAGAGATGAATAAAGATATATAAGAATATATAGAGATATATAGATATATAGATGAATAAATAGATTGATGAATAAACAGGTAGATGGATGAGTAAATCATCATTCATTCACTCACCCCCAAACTCACCTTGAATACTGGTCCGGGAAATTGACCCATCTTGACATCCGTGTTATGTTCGCATCAGGGTACAATCTGTCAAAAAATGAAGTTGACATTAATACTTTCTTTTTTGTTTGTTTGTTTTTGTTTGCTTGGTTGTTTGTTTGTATTTTTGTAATGTTTTCGCTGTCGGTATAGTTAATGTTTGATAATGAGATGATAATGAATGTGATAACGGTGAAAGATGACGATGATGGTTCCACAATTTGAAAAATAAATAAAATAGACAATAAATAATAATAAAAACACATTCCAACCCTAATAAATAAATAAATAAATAAATAAACAAATGCATAACCCAACGCAACAGAAGCCCCGCCCCTGCCCCGCCAAAACCCGATGTTCATTTGTCTCCCGGTCAGCCACGCGCCAAACGGCACTCTTTGACATTATGCCAAACCGAGCTTTTCCACCTATGACAGCAGAGTCCGGAGTCCCGCCACTGATTATGGAGACGAAGTAGACGCAGCAGACAAAGAACGAGATAATAAAGTCGAATCGTAACAAGGGAATAAGAGGAAATAAGTTTTCCGAACTTCCTTCTCGAAAAGCAAGATGGCGCCGGCGGGAGGATCAGGTTGAGGGAGGGTGATGATAAATATAAATCTTTGTTGTTATTACTTTTGCTACTGCTGTATGATTAATGTTATCATTATTTTATTATCTTTAATGCCACCAGCAGCATCATTATCATTTCCATTATCAAAATTATCATCATCTTTATCATCTTTATTATCATCTTTATCGTCATCATTTTCATCATATTTAACATTATCATTAAAATCAACATTGCCACTACTATCATCATCATTATCGTCAGCATAAGCACCATCACAAACATAATTATCATCACTATTACCATCACCATCATCCTTATTATCAATTTACATTCACCATCCCTTCCATAATCACAGAATACGGCCTGCTATGAGCATCGCCTTAATATCCTTAATCGGATTTCCGGGAAAACAATAAATCAAAACAAGATTATCCATCATGAGCGAGGAATGCAATTTCCTCTCCCACCATTCATATACGAGGGAAAGAAGTATTTAATCATGATAATAATTATAACCACGATCAGCTTCTGGCTTTTTCAAACTGTGGGAAGGTAAACATATATATATTTTATCCACGTAGGTGTAAATCCTATTCCAAATCGTTGGTTAATTATATTTTCTTGTACAAAGTTTCAGCGAAGAGTAAAATTTCATTCACAAAGCTAA
>NW_020871916.1:429122-430617 GCF_003789085.1 Penaeus vannamei
AAGGAGGGGGGGGTGAGGGAAGGAGGGGAAGGGGGAGGGGAGGGGGAAGGGGAGAGGAGGAGGGGGATTGGGAAGGGGGGGAAGGAGAGGGGGAGGAGGGAGGAGAGGGAGGGACGGAGGGAGGAGGAAAGGGAGAGAGGGAAGGCGGGGGGGGGTGAGGATGGAGGAGGGAGGAGAGAGGGGACAGGGGGTAGGGAGGGAGGGAGGCAGGGGAGAAAGGGAGGCAGGGGGGAAGAGAGAGAGGGGGAATGGAGAGAGGGACGGGGGGGAAGGGGGGGGAGAGGGGGGGGGGGGGGAGGGGAAGGGGGGAGAGAGGGACAGGGGGGAGGGAGGAGGAAGGGGGAGAGGGACAGGGGGGGGAGGAAGGAGGGAGGAGGGGGATTGGGAAGGCGGGGGGAGAGGGAGGGAGATGTGGGAAGAGGGGAGGGAAGACGGGGGAGGGAGGGAGGGAGGTGGAAGGGTATCGGTAAGACGGGGTGGAGAGGGAGGGGGGAAGGGATAGGTAATACGGGGGGGGGGGAAAGGAGAGGGGGAGAGGGAGGGAGGGGAATGGAGAGAGCGAACGGGAAGGGGATTGGGAAGGCGGGGGGTAGGGGGAGAGGAGGTGAAAGGGAGAGGAAGGAGAGGAGAGGGAGGGGGGTAGGGCATTTTTTAAAGACGGGGGGAAGGGAGGGGGGAAAAGAGAGAGAAGAGGGAGCGAGCGAGGGGAAAGGGAGAGAGGGAGGAGAGGGAAAGAGCGAGGGGGAAGGGAGAGAGGGAGAATTTAAGTGAGGTTCGATTCTTTTGCCACTTTCTCTTCTCTTTTTTTTCTTTTTCTTTTATTTCCTCCTTGTCTCTTTATTTTTCCTCTTTTCCTTATTCATTTGTGTGTGTGTGCGAGATAGATAGATAGATAGATAGATGAGAGAGAGAGAGAGAGAGAGAGAGAGGAGAGAGAGGAGAGAGAGAGAGAGAGAGAGAGAAGAGAGAGAGAGAGAGAGAGAGAGAGAGGAAGAGAGAGAGAGAGAGAAGGAGAGAGAAAGAGAGAGAGAGCGAGAGAGACAGACAGACAGAGAAAAGAGAGATAGAGGAGAGGAGACAGACAGACAGACAGAGAAGAGAGATAGGAGAGTGACAGACAGACAGACAGAGAGAGACATAGAGAGACCGAGAGAGAGAAACACAGACGACAGAGAAAGAGAGATAGAGAGAGACAGACAGACAGACAGACAGAGACAATAGAAGAGACAGACAGACAGACAGACAGACAGAGACATAGAGAGACAGACAGACCAGACAGACAGACAGGACAGAGACAGAGAGACCAGACAGACAGACAGAACAGAGACATAGAGAGACAGAGAGGTACAGGAGAGAAAGAGAGAGAGAGAGAGAGAGAGAGAGAGAGAGAGAGAGAGAGAGGAGAGAGAGAGAGAGAGAGAGAGAGAGAGAGAGAGAGAGAGGAGAGAGAGAGAGCAGACAGAGACAGGAGAGACAAGAGAGAGAGAGAAGAGAG
>NW_020871916.1:430728-435728 GCF_003789085.1 Penaeus vannamei
TGTTGTTGTTGCTTTGTTCTTCCTTTTTTTGTTTCCTTTTTTGTTGTCTTCCTTTTTTCCTTCTTTTTTTTGTCTCCTTTTTTCCTCTTTTTTTTTTTGCTTCCTTTTTTGTCTCCCTTTTTATCGTCCTGTCTTTCCTTTTTGTCTTTCCTTTTTTTGGCTTCCTTTTTTTGTCTTCCTTTGTTTTTGTTTGCTCTTCTTTTTTTCTTTCCTTCTTTTTTTGTCTTCTTTTTTCCTCTTTTTTTGCTTCCTTTTTTGTCTTCCTTTTTTTCTTCCTTTTTCCTCTATTTTTTTTTCCTTTTTTTTTCTTCTTTTTTATCGTCCGTTTTCCTTTTTATGTCTTCCTTTTTTCTTTTTTTTTTTTGGCGCCATCTTTTGTCTTAGGTGCACCCGAATACGAGTTCACAGCGCCGCCCGGTGGTCCTGGCCCGGTCCGCGTGGCCTCAGTGAAAGGTTGCAAGGTTGTGCGCGGGCGTGTTGGGTGCAATGGGGGAGGGATGGGTAAGGGAGTGGGGGGAGGATGGGAGGGAGCGAGAGGGGAGGAGGGGGAGAAGAGAGAGAGGGAGGGAGAAGGAGAGAGAGAGAGATTGGGGAGGGGGGGGGGAAAGAAAGAGAGAGGGGGGAGGGGGAGACAGAGATAGAGAGACAGAGAGAGAGCGAGAGTGGGGGGGAGAAAAGAGAGAGTGGGGGGAGAGAGAGAGAGAGAGGGGGGGAGAAAGAGAGAGAGAGAGGGAGAGTTGGAGGAGTTGGTCGGCTGATGGAGGTTTTCCCTTGAGCCAGCGGTTCTCTCGGGCTCTCGGGCTCTCGGGCTCTCTCGCTGGTTTAGGGTTTATTTCTCTTTCTTTATTTTTCTTCTTTAGTTATTTATTTCTCTCTCTCTCTCTCTCTCTCTCCTCGCTCTCTCTCTCTCTCTCTCTCTCTCTCTCTCTCTTCCTCTCTCTCTCTACTTTTTCTTTCTTTTCTCTCTCAGTTTATTTCCTTGTCTTCTATCAGCCCTCTCTTCCTCTCTCTCTCTCCCTCTTCCATTTGCGGCCGCCTCTCCCCTCTTCCTCCTTCCTCTCCCTCTCCCCCTCCTCCTCCCTCTCTCCCTCCTCCTTTCCCTCTCCCTCTCCCCCTTCCCCTTCCCTTCTCCCCTCCCCCCCCCCCCCCTGTGCGTGTACTTCTAAATGCGTCTATGCAAATGAATATGAACATGCGTATGTGTTGTCTCCCATTGTCCCTCGGCGGGGTGGGAGGGGGGGGAGGGGGGGGGAGGGCAGGCAGGCATGTATTATATTAAACAATGTGGTTTGATGGACTAATGAGATCCACCTTAGGGATGTAAGATTATGAGGGAGTAGGGAGGGAGGGAGAGGGAGAGGAAATGAGGGGGAGAGAGAGAGAGAGGGAGAGGGAAGTAGGATAGGAGAGGGGAAGAAAGAGAGGAGAGAGAGGAATGGGAAGAGGGAGAGGGGAGAAGAGAGGGAGAGAGGAGTGGAGGAAGGGAGAGAGAGGGGAAGGGAGAGAGAGGGAAGGGAGAGAGAAGGGGAAGGGAGAGGGAGGAGGAAGGGAGAGGAGGGAGAGGGAGGGAAGGGGAGAGGGAGAGGGAGGCGGAGAGGAGGGAGAAGGAGGAGAGAGAGAGGAAGAGAGATGAGAGAGAGAGAGAGAGAGAGAGAGAGAGAGAAGAGAAGAGAGAGGAGAGAGAGGAGAGGAGAGAGAGAGAGAGAGAGAGAGGAGGAGAGAGAGAGAGAGAGAGAGAGAGAGAGAGAGAGAGAGAGAGAGAGAGAGAGAAGAAGAAGAAGAACAAAGAGAGAGTGGGAGAGAAGAATAGAAGAAAAGAGGAACTGAATAAAAGAGAGAGGAAATTACACACAAAAAAGAGTCAGAAATGAACAATATGCAAAAAGGAAGAATAAAGAAGCGAAAAGAAAGGAGGTCAAAGCAAGAAATGAGAGAAAGGCGAAAGAGAGAGATAACACTGTGATAACGAAAGGGGTGAAAAGAATAACGTAGAAGAAGGGGAGAGAATGACAAAAAAGGAGAGGGCTGCAATAAAAGATATTCCTAAGCGAAAGACGATAGAGGGAAGTGAAGATTAAGAGAAATGATAAATGGAGAAAGAAGGAGAAAGGAGCAACGGAGAGAAATAACTGTAAAGAAAAACGAAAAGTGAGAAGGAAAGAATATATGAAAAGCGGAGAGAGAAATAGAAGGGAGGAGTAGGGAAAATGAAGATAGAGAAAAAAATAAGGGGACAAAGAATGAGAATTGAGAAAGGGGGAGAAATAACGGTAAAAAGAAGTGAAAAGAGAGGGGGAAAAAATTAATGAAAATGGGAGAGAAAAATAGAAATGAGGAATGGGGAAAAAATAAGATAAAAACGAGAGAAAGAAATGAGAAGGAAAAATTAATGAATTTAAAATCAAATGAAATTATGGTGAAGAAGAATGAAGTTACAAAAAATATATGCTTATTAACGAGATTTCCGTTTCTTCCTCGCTTCCTCCCCCCCCCCCCCCCCTCCTCCTTCTCTTCCTCCTGCTCCCACTCCTTTCTTCTGTCTCTCTCGTTTCCCCTTCCCTCTCTGTCTCATCCCTCTGCCTCCCTTTTTGCTTTCCTCCTTAACTTTTTCAATTCACTCTTTCTTTTCATTCATTCCTTTCTCTCTCTCTCTCTATTCTCCCTTCCTCCATCCTTCCCCCCCTCCCCTCCTTCCCTACCTCCCTTTCCCTCTCCCTCCCTCCCCGTGCCCCCTCCTTCCTTACCTCCCTTCCCCTCTCCCTCCCTTCCCCTCCCCCTCCTTCCCTCCCTCCCTCCTTCCCCCTCCCTCCCTCCCTCCCTTCCCTTCTCCCTCTCTCCCCTCCATTATCCGCTAGGCCCCTAGGTGACATGACGAAGCACACACAGGGGAATTAAAATGGTAAAAAAATAGGAACGTATGATAAAAAAAAATTTAACCACGTTCTCCGCCAATCTTGACGAGGAAGAAAGAGGCTCGTTACTCCCTCCTCCTCCTCCTCCTTCTTCTTCTTTTTCTTTTTCTTATTCTCCTTTTCTTTTCTCATGTCCTGGAAGTCATCCATGGTGACGAAAATAGCGCGAGTGAGGGTGAAAATGAGGAAAATGATGAGGAAAAATAATTATCGTTACCCTGGTAGTCAATATGTACATACACATATACACGGGTGCATGAGGCAGTCATTCACGCGGATACACACTCATTCACATAGGGACAAGCACACGTACATACACGCACGCACTCACTCACACACACACACGCACTCACTCACATTGGAACAAGCACACATACATACACACACGTACTCACTCACACACGCACTCACTCACACACACCTATGCACGCACGCACGCACGTAGACACACAGACTAAACACAGAAGGAAGAGAGAGAGAGGAAAGACAGAAGAGGAGACAGAGAGATAGAATAGAGAGAATGAGAGGAGGAGAGATAGAGATGAGAGGCAGACATACAGAGATAGATTATATATAGAGAGAGAGAAGGAGAGAGAGAGAGAGAGGTGAGAAGCAGAATAGCGCTATATATTACCCAAAAGTCAGCGTCCTTTTCCCCTCTCTCCCCCTCCCCTCCCTCCCTCCCTCCCTCCCACCTCCCTCCCCTCCTGCCAAGAAAAAATCACACCAACGATCTCATTAAGTTGCTCGCAGAGGGGAAGGGAGGGGAGGAGGGAGAGAGGGGAAGGGGGAGGGAAGGAAAGGCGGGAGAAGGAAGGAAGAGGAAGAGAGGGAGGGAAGGGAAGCGGGAGAAGGAGGGGAGGAAGAGAGAAGGGGGAGAAGGGAGGAAGGGGAGGGGAAGAGAAGGCGATAAAGAGGAGGGAAGGGGGGAAAGAGGAAGAGAAGGAAATTGGGAAGGAAGGGGAGAATGGCAAAGAAAGGTTGATGTGGGATGAGGGAGGGGAGAGGGGAATAGGGAAAGGGGGATAAAGGGAGGGGAGGGAAAGGGCGGAAGAAAGGGAAGGGAAGAGGGAGAAGGCTGAAGGGAGGGGAGGAAAGAGAGAGGGGAAAGGGGAGGACAGAGGGACCAGAAGGGAAGGAAGAGGAGAAGAGAAATGGCCCACGAGGGAGAGGGAGGGAGGGAAGGGGAAAAAGGGAGAGGAGGGAGGAGAGTAAATTGTCGCCTGCAGGAATTTAACCAGAAAGGGAATTACCTTGTTTCTGTGTTTGTTTGTTATTTTTTTCTATTCTGAGCTGGGGGTGGGGAGAGAATGGGGAATAGGGACAGAGGGGAGAATGAGAGATGGAGAGAGAGAGGGGGGGGGGTGGAGGAAGGAAGGAGGTAGAAGTGTGGGAAATAATGGGGAAGAAAGTGAAGTCTGAATGATGGTCAGGAAGAGAGAAGACGGAAGGATTAAACGGATAAAAATAGAATAAAAAGAGGAAAGAGGGAACCGGCAAACATAAATAGAGGAGAAAGAAGTAAATGAAAATGAAAGACAGGAAAAAAGGGAAGAAAACAAAGTTGTATATAAAGGTTTTTTTTTTTTTTTTTTTTTTTTTTTTGCTATTGGCATGGTTATGTTCCATCATTGCGTTTGTGTTGCTGTTATTTCTATGGTTGTTTTTTCTTTGTTTCATCTCATTAATGATAGTATCAACATCATCATTGTTATAATCATTGTCATGATTATTATTATTATCATCATTATTCTTATTATCGTCATTCATCATTACTAATATTTGGTTGTTATTATCATTTGGTTAATATTATTTGATTTCTTTTTATCATATTATCATTATTATTATTATTTCTGCCATTATCATTACCATTACTATTATTAATATATGATCGTTATTATCAATAATAATATTTTCATTAGTAAATGGAAAACAGAAAGATAATCTAAAATTATTACAAAAACAGACAAAAAATAATTTAAAATGACAAGAACAAAGAAAAAAATATTACAAAAACAGACACACACAAAAAAGAATTTAAAAAATACAAGAACAAAAAAAAAAAAACATTATTACAAAAACAGATAC
>NW_020871916.1:440728-455205 GCF_003789085.1 Penaeus vannamei
TGAAAATGATGATAGTATATGAAAAAAAAAGTAAATTAATTAAAGTGAAATAAAACCAGACTGATGAAAATGATGATAGTATATGAAAAAAAAAGTAAATTAATAAGATATGATATTAAAGATGACTATGAGTTATCACAACGAATTTCCACAACCAAGCGTTAAATGGAAGTGAAATTCGATATTGCTGTTAATTAAGTTTTACGCGATCAGGACTTTATCGATGTTTTCGTGTGGTGGTACGGTTGCCTATGTTTTTTTTTTTTTTTTTTTCTCTCTCTCTCTTTTTTCTTTTCTCTTATTTTTTTCACTCTTATTTTCTTTTTCTCTTTTTTTTCTTTCCTCCTCCCTTTCTTCTCTGTCTTTATTCTCTGTCTCTGTCTCTCTCTCTCTCTCTCTCTCTCTCTCTCTCTCTCTCTCTCTCTCTCTCTCTCTCTCTCTCTCTCTCTCTCTCTCTCTCTCTCTCTCTCTCTCTCTCTCTCTCTCCCTCTCCCCTCCTCTCCCTCTCCTTCTCCCTCTCTCCCCTCCTCCCTCTCCTCTCCCTCTCCCCTCCCTCCCCTCCCTCACCTCCTCCCTCCCTCCCTGCCCCCCTTCCCTCCTCTACTCCCTCGTTCTTTTTTCTTTAATCGCAACACTTTCCCACCGCCACGCCCACCAGGCACCCACATCCGGGGATTGTGCGAGCGTAGGTGGGCGTTGGGGTATACTGACGCGAGCAGGCAAGGGTGTAGGGTTGGTTACGCCCGTGGGAGGAGGGGCGGGTGTGGAGGGGGAGGGGGGGCGGGTGGAGGGGGAGGGGGGAGGGGCGGTGTGGAGGGGAAAGGAGGGGAGGAGGGGCGGTGTGGAGGGGGAAGGGGGGGGGGAGTAGCGGTGTGGAGGGGGAACGGAGGGGGGGGGGTGAGGGGCGGTGTGGGAGGGGGAAGGGTGAGGGGGGGGTGAATTGATGGTGAAACGCGATTCCTATTTTTTGCTTTTGTCTTTTGTGTGTCTGTCTGTCTGTCTGTCAGTCTGGTTGGCTACTTTCACTCTTTGTTGGGTTCTTTCTCCTCTTCCTATTTCTATATATTTTTTATTTATTTCTTCTTCCTCTTCCTTATTTTCTTCTTCATCGTCATCTTCATCTTCTTCTTTCACCTTCTCCTCTTCCTCCTCCTCCCCTTCCCCATCACCATCACCTCCTTCCTCCCTCTCCTATTCCCTCTTCTTCCTCCTCCTCCTCCTCCTCCTCCTCTTCCCTCTCACCTCCCTCCCTCCCCGTCCTCCTCCTCCTCCTCCTCCTCCTCCTCCTCCTCCTCTCTCCTCCTCCTCCTCCCCTCCTCCTCCACCTCCTCCTCTCCCCCCCCCCGGATAAAGCCACAATTTGAGTAGGCTTTTCGCTCGTTAAGGAAGACAGTTAAGCCTTCAACCCCGAGTCCCTTGGCCATGATGAAGTCCTTGGGTCTTGGTCTTTTGGGGGTGAGTTTCTCTTTCTTTCTTTCTTTCTTTCTTTCTTTTCTTTGTGTCTCTTTCTTTCTTTGTCTTTTTTTTATATCGGTTTCTTTTTTTTTGTGTTTCCCACTTTTTCTTTCTTTCTGTCTTTGTGTTTTCTCTCCTCTCTTTCATTTCTCTTTCTGTTTCTCTCTCTCATTCTCTCTCTCTCTCTCTCTCTCTCTCTCTCTCTCTCTCTCTCTCTCTCTCTCTCTCTCTCCTCTCTCTCTCTCTCTCTCTCTCTCTCTCTCTCTCTCTCTCTCAAACCCAGAAACAAAATGACAATAACGAACACGGTTTTCGCTAAAACAAAAGAGGAGAAGAGAGGGAAGAGAAGGGAAGCATAATACACATCGAAAGAGGGAAGAGACGAAACAGGGGAGAAAAAAGAACGAGGGCAGGAGGTGAAAGAGGGGAGAGAGGGAAGGAAGACAGACGGGGAAAAGGAAGAGGGAAGGGAGGGGAGAGAGGGAGGAGGGGGGAGAGGGAGGAATAGGAAGAGGGGAGAGAGGGGAAGAGGGAGGAGGGAGAGAAAGGGAGGAGAGGGAAGGAGGGAGAGAGAGGAAGAGGGAGGAGGGGAGAGAGAGGGAGGAAGAGGGGGAGAGAGGAGAGAGAGGGAGAGAAGAGGAGAAGGGGAGAGGAGAAGAAGGGGGGATGATTGCGCCATTTGTTCACTAAATGACTAGAAATGTGTGTTTACATCGGGGTGACGATAGGGGGGAGGGGGGGGGGCTAATACTGATGACCTCGTCGAGAGAGAGAGTGAGAGAGAGAGAGAGAGAGAGAGAGAGAGAGAGAGAGAGAGAGAGAGAGGAGAGAGAGAGAGAGAGAGAGAGAGAGAGAGAGAGAAGAGAATAAAAGAAAAGAAAGAGAGAAAGAGAGAGAATAAAAGAAAGAGAGAGAATGAGAGAAATTGTTATGTAGAGACCAACTAGGAAATTGAGAAATACCAAATGGATAAACAGTGATAGATGGATAAACGGATAGGTGGAGAAAGAGTGAGCAAATAGAGAAAACAATAGAAGGAATAAATAACGAAAAAAAAAGAATAGTAAAAGAACAACTGCAACATGAATGAAAAAGAATAGAAAAAATCAGACACAAAGAAACAAAGAACAGCGAAAGAGAGACAGGTGACAGGCAATGAAAGACAGACAATCAGACAGACCGACTGATAGACAGACTGTCATTGCGCCGTCCAAAAAGTGATCATTCCCCCCCCCTTCAATGCCATCTGTTTTTCTTTTCTTTTCTTTTTCTTTATCTTTTTTTACATTTTGGATTCATTTCTCTACGCCGCGGCTGCCTATGTTTATTTTTCACCTTTATATATATAATCGTCGACTTTGATTGTTGTTATCGTCCTTCCTACCGGGGGGGGGGGGGGATAATGGTGTTTTAGAAGTACAGTTGCGAAGCTATGACCGCGACAAGCAAAAATTTAGTGTCAGTCGTCTCTCGTCTCTCTCTCTCTCTCTCTCTCTCTCTCTCTCTCTCTCTCTCTCTCTCTCTCTCTCTTTCTTTCTTTCTCTTTCTTTCTTTCTTTCTTTCTTTCTCTCTCTCTCTCTCTCTCTCTCTCTCTCTCTCTCTCTCTCTCTCTCTCTCTCTCTCTCTCTCTCTCTCTCTCTCTCTCTCTCTCTCTCTCTCTCTCTCTCTCTCTCTTCTCTCTCTCTCTCTCTCTCTCTCTCTCTCTCTCTCTCTCTCTCTCTCTCTCTCTCTCTCTCTCTCTCTCTCTCTCTCTCTCTCTCTCTTCTCTCTCTCTCCTTGCTCTTTATTCCTTCTTTCCCTCCTCCTTTGTGTCCTTCCTTCCTTCATTCATTCCTTTCATATTCCCTCCTATCCTTGTCTCTCTTTCTTTCTCAACTTTATTTATTCTCTTTCGACTTACTTCGTTTCTCTCCTCTCTCTCTTTCGCTTTTCTTCTGATTCCTGCTTCTTAGATTTTTTTTTTTTATTTATAGATAATTTTCCTGAATATTGTTATTATTGGCTTCGTGATTGCCATTGTTATCGGTTGTAACTGTACCTCTTTTGCTAATGCCATTATCATCATTACTGCGACCATCAAATGCCATTATTTTATTCCGATAATACTGTGATCCACTTCTCCTCTTCTCCTTCTCCTTCTCCTTCTCTACTTCGTCTTCTGTTTTATTTTTTACTTTCTTCTTTGTCTTCTTTGTTTACATTTTCATCCTCTTTCTTCTGCACTATCTTTTCGTTTTCTTCCTCCTCCTCCTCTTCCTCCCTTTCCTCCTACAACTACTCTTTATCTTCCTTCAAACAACATTATTAGCAATCCTCTCTTCTTCCTTCCTTTATCGGACTACTTCTTGGGCCTTTCTCCTCCCCCTCCCTCCTCCCTCCCTCCCTCCCTCCCTCCCTTCTCCTTCTCCTTCCCGCCTCTTTGTAGACCTCCCTCTCCCCCCTCCCACCCCCTCTCCCTCCGGGCCTCCTTCCACCAGCCTGTGAGTCCCCCACCTCCTCTCCCCTCCCCCCCCTCCCCAACCCCCAACCTCCCCATCAAGATACATAACGGTCCTGAAGTTCGTACCAGAATTAGGGAGCCAAAAAACATGATAATAAATAAAGTTTTTCTCGTTAAAGTTTCCTTTGTGTGTGTTTTTTTCTCCGTTCTGCTTTGGTTTACTTTATTATCATTCTTTTATTGCTGTTGTTATCATACATTATGTGAAGAAGAGGGGAACGGGTTGGTTGGTTGATATTTGCTTTCTTAATCGTGTTTGTCGTCCTTCTTTCTCTTTTTTTCTATTTGTCTTTCATTTACGTCCTTCCCTATTTTGATCACAAAAAACATACGGCAGAAATTAAAAAGAAAGAGACCAAGAGGTAGGGCGAAGAGGAAAGAAAGTTAACTTTATCCCCAAAGGCGTAATAGTACTTTCTTCTCACTATTTACATTGTACTTCACGTAAGTTACCCAAGTAGCATTCTATAACAGTATCCGCCTAAAAACCGTGCGTTAGAAAAAAAGAAAACGTAACTCGGCGACCTGGAAAGAAAACGGGGGAAAGGAAGGAGGGGAGACTTGCATATAACTGTAATTGTATTTTTGTGTGTGTGAGTTGGATGGCGAGGAATGTTTTGTTTTCCCACGGGAAGAAGAAGGAGAAAAGAATGAGAAATTAATGGCATAATGATAGCATTTATTATGACTGATGGTTAGGTGTATCATACTGCGGAGATGATTGCAGAAGAACGGAAAATAACAGAAAAGTTTAATTCATTTTGAAGTATTTCCAGATTCTTGTATCAAGTTGATTGCAGCCGCAGTGATGACTCCTTTTATTTTTTTATTTTTTTATTTTTTTTTTTAGGAGGAGGAGGGAAAAGAGTAGAAAAAAATCATAAACATTAGAAAGGAAAAATGTTGGAAAAGCACTTCCTGACCACAACGTAGAGCCCTCCCCCCCCCCTCCCCCCCCCTCTTCCCTCCCCTTCCCTCTTCCCCTCTTCCCCTCCTCTAAAGAAAGAATTGTTAGTGGAGGAAATTGGTTAGGTAGACCATTTGTCAGGTGCCAGGACGGCCAGATATATCCTGTTTTTTCTTTCTTTTATTCTCTTTCTATGTCTCTGTATGTCTTTCTCTTACTTTCTGTTTCCATTTTCTCTTCCCTTTCTGTTTCTCTCTCTCTTTTTCTACCTTTGTTTCTTTCTGTTTTACTTTCTCTGTCTCGTTTTTTTTTTTTTCTGTTTATTTTTTTTCTTTTGCAGTCTTTCCTTCTCTTTCTGTTTCCCTTATTCTGCATCTCTACTAATTGTTATCACTGCCATTATTATTATTGTTTTATTATTATGTTACTCTTATTATTACTGTTTGTTGTTGTTGTTTTCTTATTCTTATTATTTTCTTATGATTGTTATTATCACCATTGTCATCATCTTTATCATTATTATTTTACTGTTATATCATCATTATATACTATAATTGTTACTTTTGTTATTACTTTTTATTTTCTCCTTTTTCACCGCCTCTGCTCCACTGGTCACTCTCATTCTCTTCAACTCCATCATTCATTTCAATCTCATCCCCACTCACCTTCACCTCCCTTCCGACTCCCTCCCTCCCCTCCCTTCCGACTCCCTCCCACCCTCCGTCCGTCCCTCCATCCCCCCTTCCATCCCTCCTCCCCCTCCCCCACCCTCCCTCGCCCCTTCCTCCATCCCTCCCATCCGACCTCCCTTTTTTCTTTCCTCCCACCCTCCCACCCTCCCTCCCCTCCTCCTCCCTTCCCTCCCTCCCTCCCCCCCTCCCTCCTTTCCGACCTCCCTTTTTTTTCCTCCCTCCCTCCCTCCTCCCTCCCTCCCTCCCCTTCCTCCCTCCCTCCCTCCCTCCCTCCCTCCCTCCCCCCTCCTCCGCCCCTTCCCGAGTAGGCTTCTCATTGTCTGGCAGTTTGATTGTTGCACGATTATTGTTGTCTAGGTTTGTTGGTGCTGTTGTCAAGTTGCAGTGGACGAAATGATGGTGGCAGTGATTGAGGAGGAGGAGGGAGGGGAGGAGGAGGAAGGAGGGAGGAGGAGGAGGAGGAGGAAGGAGGAGGAGGAGGAGAGGAGGGGGAGGAGGAGGAGGGGAGGAGGAGGAGAGGAGGAGAGAGGGAGAAGAGGAGGAGGTGGAGAGGGAGAGGAGGAGAGGGGAGGAGGAGGAGGAGGGGGGTGAGGGGGAGGAGGAGAGTAGGGAGGGAGTTAGGGAGGAGAGGGGAGGGGAGGGGGAGGGAGGAGGGAGAGGAGGAGAGGAGGAGAGAGGAGCGGCGGAGGAGAAGGAGGAGGAGAGAGGAAAAAGAAGAAGAAGAAGAAGAAGAAGAAGAGGAGAAGGGAGGAGGAAAAGAGAAATAACAGAATTTAGAGAAGGGAGAAGAGCCAAGAAAGAAAGAAAGAGGATTGGAAACAGTGTTTTGAGAAATACGGAGAAGAGGGCGAGGGAAATAGAAAGAATAAGAGGGAGAGGAGAAGCGAGAGAAAGATGAAAGTGGAAGAGGGAGGAAGAGAACGTGAAATGGAGAAGGGGCTCGAGAAAGAGAGGGGAAAGGATGAGGGCGGAGAAGAGCCCGAGGAAAGGAAAAGGAGGGAAAGGAAGAAGAGGTTAATTAAAAGGAGAAAAGGAAAGAGGGCGAGAAAAGGAGAGGAGGAGAAAGTGGTGACAGAAAGAAGTTTAAAGAAGAAAGAGAGAAGGAGAGCGGACGAAGACTAAGCAGGCCCATAGGCTGAAGCACTCTCTCGTTAGCTAAGTGCACGCGAAGTATCAGAACATAATGAGTTGGTAATCAAAATCGAAATTAGAAGAGAGTAGAAAGAAGAGAGGGAAGATTGACGAGGAGGGAGGATGGAGAGTATTCGGTCCGCATTTTGTGTTTTTGTGGTGAGGTACCTGGACTAGGAGGGAAAGTAATTTGCCTGGAGCTATCTATTAATATATAAGATGAATAGATCAGCTGTATTGACAGAGCATAATAGATGAGTAAGAATTCAAACGAGTGAGGTGGTAGTGCAGCAGTCGATTGAATCGATGGAGGGCAGACTGAGGTGCGGGGCGTTTCGGTTGAGATAATATAGATTGCATGATATTGTTGGACTTGGACGACCGCAATGACAAGGAGTGCGCTGTTATGAAGATCCTCTGTAAGTGTGTTTTGCCAACGACGAGCGTCTGCTGCGCCATGAAGGTGTCTATGGTGGTCTTATTAACCTGGGGGCTGGACCTCATCCCCCCCCTCGCTACGCTTTCTTACGTGTGCACGCTTAGGTGCACTGACTAATACTCGATTCTTTCTAGAGAAAGGTCAAGGCACTTGCTATCGGTGTCTCTTCGGTCTCCACTTTCCTTACTGTCTGTCGTTGTTTTTTTTCTGTAATAGGTGTATGATCTCATAGTTCCAGTCAGCCCGTGTTCTACTCCAAATCACTTTTATTCAAATAATATACTTGTCTCTCTAATTCTCTCTCTCTCTTTCAGATATCTTCTCTCTCTCCATTCTTAATACTTCTCTCGGCGAAGTAGCTGCTCTCTCTCTCTCTCTCTTAATCTTATCTCGATAGACTACTCTTCTCCGTAATACAACGATTAAATAATTATACTCCGTGTGACTTTTTCTCCTCTCCTCTTGACAGATCAGCTGTCTGGCTACTTAAGTTCCATCCATTTATCATTAAGTGCTTAAGGTTTTATGGTTCGCCACCAGTTCCCTATCTATAATATATATAATATACTCTCTCTCCATCTACGGTGACGATTGATAGCTCGCAGTTCATTTCACAATTAATCACCATATTTGTGATGTAATTTAAAACAGGACAGCAGTAAAGAGGAATGGACCTGTTGATGTAGCGCTTAAGTAATTAACGGTATACTAGATATAGATAAATAGATTTGTTGTGTACGAATAATAAGAATAAAGACGTGAAGCCGAGAGAAGCACAGGATGAGTCCCTCACAGATATAGAGAAGATAAATAATATTATATAATATATAACGTGACAACATAGCAATGAAGGAGAGAATCTGTGACGGAGAGATGAAAGGGGGCGGAGGGAGTGAAGTTGATCAAGATGCAATCAGAGAAACAAGAGACGCATTGACGAGGCAGAGGCGCACGAATAGCACGAGACGGCAACAGAAGCGGACATCACACACACACAACCACAGAGAAGACAGAACGACACACAACAACTCGAACAGCATACACACAACATCACATACACGAGCAACCCACACACGAATACACACGACATTAGAGACATACATGAACATGTTACATTCATAATAATAAATACAGAGTGTAGATAGGTAGTAGAGAGATATTTAGCAAGTAAATGATTTCTGTTCTAGTAGTGAATGTAATAGATGGACTAAGAGAAGATATTATATGTATGAATAATTAGCAACGTAGAGTACGTGATAGAAGTGCAGATAATAGAAATTTATTATGTATAGTGAAGTAGTAAGAAGCAGTTAAAACAGGTCGATGAAAAGTGAACGAGAAAGAGATAGATCAGTGATGTAATGAGTGAAAGTGAAATGAATTGTAAGTAAGGATATGATTATAACACATTATATCTGTGATATATAGTATAAGTAGGTATATTATAGTTACACCATATTGAGAGAGACAGGGGGTCACAGCAAACTGACAACACAGCACACAACGCATATATATGCATATGCATCCTATTAATGTGATTATATCTGCTAATATATGTAATTGTGTTATTATTTTCCATATATGTCTTCTAGTTTAGATTATATAGAGTTTGCTATGCAACTAATATTTCTTGTCTACTGAATACACAATTACATACATACACACACACACCACACACACACACACACACACACACACACACACACACACAACACCACACACACACACACACAACACACACGGTTATGTTGGGTATGTGTTTGGTGTGTGATAAATATAGATATACAAAACTTACATACATAACATACATACATACAAAAATATGCACATTTATAAAAATTTTATATAGAATACATAACATTGTATATTATAATATACTATTATTATATATATCATAAATAATATATGGTGTTGTGTGTGTAGTGTGTGTGGTAGGTGGGAGTGGTTGGTGGTTGTGAGTTAGGAGTAGTGTAATAGGACTATGATAATTGGGTGTGGGAGATAATGTTATGTTCGCAAGCTTGATATAAAGTAAATATGTCCTGCTAATTGCTGATGGTAAAATAGGCTTTTTGTATTATGGATATGATTAGAGTATCGTTGTGTGCAAGATAACCGAGCTACATTAACAACATAGATAGGTATACCTATCAGACGGAACTCACTATTACTAATAGTAATTTATGGAATGTATATACTCTTAGTGATGAATCCTATCAGTATAATATCTAATATGCTGTAATGAAAAATAGTCAATTGTATGCAATCGCAAAATCAGATCCTTTATTAAATATGCTTATACATGGTGTCAGGTCCTACGACGTTATATGGATATAATTATATATTCTAAGGCACAATAATCAATACCCGACACAGCGAGAGGTCTTAATCAATAGACGTATATACACTAAACGCTATATTAAAACTAAATGTGCTCCATCAGTAGAAAAACGATACATGTATATACGTGAATGACACTAAACGAGCCATAATATTTAATGGTTTATCTCTATATAATATATTAAACATAGCAATATCCTATATTCAGTAGTATAAAGAAATGATATATAATTGGGTTAGGTTACAACACGGAACGTTCACTTTCATTTAACACAAGCTCAACATATTACATCGACCATAAGAGTACGGATCAATACTAGAAACGAGTTCACTTTTTATATAACAAGTTCTCACAAAACATTTAGCATAACAAATTGAGCAGGTTACGCTGAGAACGTGTTCCTGAATTATTATTAACATTGCACACCAACTCATCAGCAAACGAGACACGAGTCAACACACACACAACCACACACACCACAATGCACCGACACTACTATACATACACATTTAAAACAGCAGCCACAATCCAAGCACATCCCACAACACAAATGAGACTGTTGGTTAAATATGCTCGTGTATTCACTTATGTTTATGGATGTATTGTGATGTATACATAAACTCAATACCTTCTAAGTAGGAGTATGATATACGTGTATGCAGAATTGTATTCTTCATCTTGAAATAAATCAAATCTATCATATGGTAAGATGAATAGGTGTGTTACTAATAGATAACCTTCTAAATTTTTATGTACCAATCCGCTGGTGTCAGTGAGTGTGTGTAGTGTGTGAGCGTGATAGTGTGGTGGTGTGTGCTCGAGTATCGGATCTACTCTTCATTATATTTCTGTATTTTTTAAAACAGTATACACTCAACATCTAGATATAGTAGATAGATCAGGTTGTAATCATAAACTACGGTTCTACTCTTACTGTATTTTGAACAAATTTAACATAATCAAGGAGATATATATTTCTAGGTGTTAGACTCTACGATATGTACTATATCATCTCTAATTTACAATACAACACCACATTCAAGTGGAGATGGTGACTAGTAACATGCATCTCATACACTACTAACAATCAAGCATAACACAACCAGAAGCTACAGGCACGAACCGACAAACAGAGGTACACACTGCAAACCACGTTCCTCTACTTATAACACACAACACGCCACAAATCCAAAGAAGGTGTACAGTAACTCGCGGTTCACTTTTTATCAAACAATCTCAATGAGTGAAGATTTGAATAGGTATTTGTGTGCAAGCATTTAGATTCATACCTACTTATCCTCTACTGCAACCAACAGACGTTCAGGGACGCACAGCAGTATGGCAAAGCATCGTGTTCACGCTCTTTATAATCAACAAAGGTAAGCAAGAGGATTGTGACGCAGAATGCGCTATTCACCATCTATTCGCACACAAGCACACAATCACTCCAGCCACAAAGCACACGATATGTGGTATGTCAGATAACTGGTTTTACTTATCATATATTTGATTGACAAACCAATCAGTAAAGATAGATTTATATACTATGATTATCATCTTACTATATTATAATACTGTACTATATCAGAGGTTATGTATATACAGATATGTGTTTTACTGTATTTAATAACTCACAATCAGGAGAGAGGTTGTGCAGGATATGTTTATACTGTCTTTTATTAACAACCAATCTCTCATGATAAGTAGCTATGGATTTGAGTTATATGATGTATACATGAAACAATTTAAATGTGTGTGTGGGTGAATTGATGTGTTGCAGAATAGATTTACTTTTTAATAAATACAATATACAATCAGGTAGAACGAGGTTGCAGAAATTGTTTTATATTATTGTTAAACAACCAATCTAAGATATGAATCAGAGGTTGCATGGAAATATTAGTTTATGTTATTTTAATACTTAATCTCTCGCTCAATAGGTGATGAGTAGTGTTGTGCAATGTGGTGTTGTTTGTGCTGTTAAAACTTAAGTCCAGGTTAAGAATGAGTTGCAAGGAATGTTGTTTAGCTCTGTATGAGAACACGACACATAATTCAGATGAGAGTGTAGGATGTTGCAGAACGATGTTTTACTCTGTGTTGTGTGTGTGTGTGTGTTGTGTGTGTTCTGTAGATGCTAGTATCCGGATGTTGTTCTCGATGGATGAGAGACTGTTCGTGGTGTGTTGTGGCAAATGCGTGATATTCGCGGTTTGTAGCTGCACTTCTATTGTTATAAATCCATTTCAGAATATGGTAATTGAAGGTTATTGTCCTCAAGCAAATGTGTGATTATTATTACTTTTTTAACCAAAACCTCAATTCAGTGAGAGAAGTGTTGCTGAATGACAATTTTATCAATTTTTAACAACCAGATATGTAAGAAGAGTTGTGATTGTAGAATGTGATTTACTTATTAACAATAATATTACCTCTAATTTAGTAGTGGATATGTTATAGTGGCATGAAATGGTATGTTTACATTTTATATATAGCAACTCAATCAGGAGATTGAGATGGTTAGCAGATAACGTTTACCTTTATATTAATAAAAATCCGATCGATTAAAATGATAGAAAAGGTTGTCAGAACGTTTTACTTATTATTAACCAAACATATCAAGATAAAGAGAGGTTTGACAGATCATTTTAAAGTGCTTACTTTTAACAAACCTCATCAGGAAGAGAGGTTGAGATCTATTCTCAATTTAATCTTAAACCAATTCTCAAGGAGAGACGTTGCTCTAGAATGTTATATACATTTATATAACATACAATCTAGGAATGACGAGGTTGTCAGAATGTTTATTAACTTTAACAACCATATTCATGAAGATAGTATAATGCATAGGTTGTCAGAATGTTTTATTTTATCAACCAATCAGGGAGAGAGGGTTGCTAAGAAACGTATTTATTAATTATAAAACCATCAAGAGAAAGGTTGTGAGAGACATTCATTGCTTATTATACACAACCAAATCAGGAGAATGTTTACTTTCAACAACCAATCAGGAGAGAGGTTGCAGAATGTTTACTTTATTATAAAACTACAATCATGAGAGATAGATGAGTTTTGAGAATGTGTTTAATCTTTTTAAGCTAATAACTAATTAAAGAAGATGGCATCGAGTTGCAAATGTTATACATTTTATATAACCTATGAATAGTGAGATGGGGCTTTTAGTCAGAAGATGATTTACTTGTCTATAATACAACAATCAGGAGAGAGGTTGCAGATATGTTTATTTTTATTCATAACCTAATAACTCAAGATAAATGAAGTGAAGGTTGAACGATAATGTTTACTTTTATACTAATCCATATTCAGATATGAGACGTGAGGTTGTCAGAATGTTAACTTTTTAACTATAACCAATCTCAATTTAAGGATATTTGAGGTTGACTAGTAAAATATTCAATTTATTAATCAATACTCTAAATACAGAGAGAGAGGTGTTGCAGCAATGTTTTACTTTTAACTTAACCTAATCCAGGAGAGTAGGTTGTACCTAGTAATGTTTACTTATATTTTATAACACCATAAATCTCAAGGAGATGAGGTGTGTGCAAGGATGATTATGAATATTTATACATAACAATGATCAGGAGAGCAGGTATTTGCAGATATGTTCTTCCCTATTAACAATCCTTCTCATCTCTGGAAGAGAAGGTGTTGCATGAAGTATAGTTTACTTTTAACAACCGAAAGTCAGTTAGAGATGATGGTTTATGCGTACGTTTATTTATTTTTATATACACACAATCAGAAGAGAGGTTGCAGAACGTTTTTTTAAACAACAATCAGAAGAAGAGGTTCAGTAAATTGAATTATTATATCTTTTTAATCGAAACTTAATTCTCCGAGGATAAGATAGTGGTCTAGTTCAGAACATTCATATTAAGTTTATATACAAATCAATAGTCTAGATATGAGATGAGTGGTATGCTCTAGTGGAAATGTTTACTTTTTAACATAAACTTATAATCATGAATAGGACTAGAGTTGCTGAATTGTGATTTTACTCTTTTTATATCAAACCAAATCAGTAATTCGAGAGAGTGATTATTGCAGAACGCTTTTTTACTTTTAAATAACCAAATCAGATAAGATGCCAGATTGTATCTAGAAACGTTTACTTTTTAATCACTACTCAGATCAGAAGAACCGAGGTATTGTCAGTATAATTGAGATATTATCTTTTTTAATCAACCTATATTAATGTAGAAGTAAAAGATGGATTAATGTGCACAGGAATATAAATCAATTACTCTAACTATATTAACCACAATCAGGAGTAGATAGTTATGCACACGAATATAAGGTATCTTCACACAGCTCAGACACGCCACATTTGTTTTGCGCACAACGAAGACACACTACCAAGAGCGTGTTTCGCACAACATGTACTTTTACTTTGATACAAACAACCAATCAGGAAGGATAGGTGACATTGTGACATCTATGATGTGATTATGTACTTATCTAAACAACAACTCTGATAAAGAAGTGTTTAGCAGAATATGTATTTTATCTATTCTCTCTAGACAACCAAATCAGTGGTGCAATGTATGACAATACAAACACGGTATTGTGCTCAAGCGAAATGTATTACTCTTTTAAACACTATAATAGCAATCCAGTGACATGCCATATATCGAGGACATGCAAGACACTCGGATTGCATGAACGTTAATATTCATATTTAGACCAACCAATCAGATGTGAGGAGAGGTTGCAGAACGTTTCATTATTAACAACAGATCAGCTAGTATAGATGATGGGTTGCAGAACGTTCACAGGTTTAACAACCAATTCAGCATATAGCGAGCAGAGGTTGATCAAATTGTTATTATATACTTTTAATAATTCAACCTAATCAGGTGAATAAGTATGGTTGCATGAATAACGTTCATATTTTAACAATACCTATCAGTAAGAGATGTTTATGTAGAATAATATGTTTGCAATATTTCTTAGTAATAATCACAGAATTAGTAATGAGATGTAGAGTA
>NW_020871917.1:5000-17876 GCF_003789085.1 Penaeus vannamei
CATCAAGCGTTTCACGTTTGAAGGTATTCCAATGGTCCATCAGACTGTCGAGCATTGTGAAACGACCAGAGATTGCCTCAGCAAACCTGCGGGCACACTCCCTCTCCCTCCGCTTATCCAAATGAAACACCCTAGGGTGATCATTGGACCGCTGGGGAGTTTTGAAGTGGACCCGGAGGGTAGCCACAACCAATCTATGGTCAGTACCACAGAACTCAGCACTCCTGTACACCCTGAAATTCTGGAGGATCCTTCAACGATCACTAACGAGTTTGTGGTTGCTTTCCTTGGCTGCAATACCCGCATCACTGTACCATGTCCAACGATGTGGGTCTGGGCGCTGGTACCAGGAGCCAGATATCCTCATTTTCTGGGACCTAACAAAGTCCCGGTAGAGGAGGCTATTCTCACTACCGGCATCAGCTCCTGAACCATGAGGACCGACAGACATCTCATAACCAGCTTGATCACAGCCAGATACCGCATTCACCCAGAACAATGCGAATATCTCGCCAGGGACATCTGTCTGCCACAGATGCAAGTTTGGCGTAGAACATCTCTTTCACGTCGAGTTTACAAACATCGGTAGGAGCGTACACAGCAATAAGAGACATGAAGCCAAAAGATAGCTTCAGTCTCAATACCATTATACGCTCATCAACAGGATTAATCTCTACTACCGAGGGCTGAAGTCTGCTGTAGATGGCAATGGCTACTTCCTAGAGATGGTGATATATGCATATATATATATATATATATATATATATATATATATATATATATATATTATATATTATATATATATATGTACATATATGTACATATATACATATATATATAATATATATATATATATATATATATATATATATATATATATATATATATATATATATATATATACATACACATACATACATATATATATGCATATACATATATATATATATATATATATATATATATTATATATATATATATATATATATATATATATATGTACATATATATATATATATATTATATATATAATATATATATATATTATATATATATATATATATATATATATATATGTATATATATATGTGTGTGTGTGTGTTTGTGTGTACATATACGTCACACACACGTGTTCAGACGCCGTAGTGTCCAGACCTATTTTGTGTTTGCTCCACAGCAGTCAAAGCACCAACTTCACCAATGGCTACCAATGGGCCCTCAAGGTCAGAGGGGAATCTGACTGCCTCCCCTAGGCAACAAGGGGTCAGCCAGGGGGCTTTCCCTGGCGCTCTCTCGGGGAGCTATCCCGAGCTCCTGTCCCCAGAGTTGCAGGGGACCCTCGGCCCAGGGAAACGAGCCCCCTGCTCAGGGTGACGGGCTCCCCTCCGGCCAGGACCATGGCCGGACCTCTGCCCAAGGAAGCGGGCCCCGCCGTAGTCCGGGTCAAGACTGGACCCCTGCCCAGGGTGATGGGCTCCCTAGCGACCAGGGATATGGCCGCCCCTGTGCCCAGGGCGTCGGACCCCTCCCCCACCAGGGTAAGGGTGGGGTTTGCAATACAAAAAGTGAAATATCCGAACCAGCAAACATTGCAAGTGAAAGCAGTATAGACAGTGTAGACAGTGCAGACAGTGAAACAAATGATCAGATTTACAGTTTTGGCAGCCTTACAATTGTTATTAAAAATGATTTTGTGCTTCATCGCAACCAAAAAGTTGTGGGCTAGGATATTGCTTTGTGAACAACTCAAAAAGCATTATGCTCCTGAGGACATCGCGGAAGCACACAATATCGTAATTGAACTGTTCGATGCAAGGCGTCCCAGACTCACAACTCGTGACACAAAAAGAATGATCAATGTAACAGTGCATACCATGCTTGTCGATCTGGTAGACAATAAGAATATCAACTTTGCATCAACAACAACAGAGGCGCCAAGGGACAAGATCCCACCCATCAAAAAGCAAGGAATCTCGACGCCTTTCACAAGAAGTGAGGGAACGCAAACACACAGTGCCAGCCGACCCTACGTCCGGTGACTCGCTTAATGTGCTTCAAAACATAGTCGATGTGTTAATGGAAATGTTTATGAAGCAATAAGCAACAGTCTCTTTGAGAATGAGGAAGGTATACCGTGGCGTTCACCAACACGGAAGTCCGGTAGGTCTGACAGCATCAATTCTTTGTCCGACACGTCTAGTCTCTCCCCCCCTCCCTACCCAATTACTCCTGATAACGTAGTCTCCCCAGACACATCCTGCTACCAACCTTTTCCCTTCTGCTCTCCTATCCCCCTCCTTAACTCCCCCACCGAACCAAACTCTCACACACCCATTGACACTCATCTACCTCCCCACACCAGACCTCATATGATCCCCAGACCAGAACCCCTTATGAACCCTAGCCCTGAACCCCAGCCCCACGTCACCCTCCCCGGGTAATGCAACTACTAACCCAGTGCTACCCGAACCTAACGTCATCACTGGCCAGTGTTGTGCGGCACTGCAAGCGCGCGACCCTGCTGATGCAAGCGAGCCGCGCATTCCTCCTCGGCCGGCCCGGCGCCAAAATCCCCCCTCAAGACCCCCACATTCATCAGCAACAGAGAAGATGAGCAACAAAGAAACACAAGAACACTAGAAATAGCAAGAGGAGAAACAAGCGGAATACAGAAGGGAAAACGGCAAGCAAGAAAACACAGTTCCCCCTCCACCAACCGCACCAAACCACAAGTGGAGTGATGCAAAGTACCACCACATGCCCCGGGTTCCCTAGCCCGACAGTAGTAACGGCTCCTGTTGTGATAAATACTAACTACAGTCACAACATTGTAAGATATATATATATATATATATATATATATATATATATATATATATATATATATATAATATATATATATATATATTATATAAAGAAGACAAAAGAGAACAAACATCTACCGCTAAATCTTTACAGGGGGCAGCTAAAAGAGAGGTCTTGTACCTTTACATAACAAACTGCCACACAGACACTGAGGAAGCAGATATCGAGAATCATCTACTCGTTAACTTCCCTGAGGTGGACGATGTGAATGCATTCAAAACAAAAATGAGTCATTCATATTATGCCAGCTTCACTGTTTCTCTTAAAAGCAAAGCACTTGTAGCTGATGAATTTCTAAAGTCAGATTCCTTCCCCAGCCCCGTGAGAGTCTTTAAATTGAAACAAATACAAAACCTCGCAACCTGAGCGGGATGTTTGACCAAAATGACTCGTCAACAGTAGCGCCAGCTAACGCAAGACCCCGCAGAACACTTTACCTTACAAATGCATGCTGCCTTACAAAGTGGACGAACTTGACGTCATAATGAAACAAAATACTATCGATATTGCAGTAATCACAGAAACGTAGTTCAAAGACGATACATGAAACATCGGAACCATACAGGGGTACCACTTATTTAACAAAAATCGTCAGGGCAGAAAAGGTGGAGGCGTTAGTATTTACATCAAAGATACTATCCCCTGCAACATTATAAAATCCATCTGTCCACCAAGTGACGACTTTGAAACATTATGGCTCGCTGTTAGACCCACATGGCTGCCTTGTGAAATCAGTGTGCTGGTAATCTGCGGAATATATTTCCCCCCAAGGGCACCTACCAAAGAAAGCCTCTGAGAACACATAATAGAAAATGTGTTCATCCTCCAAGCAAAGTACTGAAATTCTTGGCGACCTGAACACTTTTTCTGATTATCAAATCACCTCTGTACTGAATTTTAAGCAGGTTGTGTCATTCGCCATGCATGGGAAAAATACCCTTGGACAAAATCATAACAAAGAGCAGTTTTATGAAAGTCCAACTTCCCTGTCCCCTTTAGGCAATAGTGATCACTTGTCGCTGCTCTGGTTACTAAAGAAATGCCAGGCACCCACGGAATTAAAAGGAACAAACCTTATGCGTAGATTCCCTGATTCTAAAATCCGCGAGTTCGGATCATGGATTACACATCATGACTGGGCCGACGTTCTCAACGCCCCGGACCCAACACTAAATGTCAACTTTTTTTTTATAAATCAGTCTGGAACCAAGTTGACAACTGCTTCCCCTTAAAAAGAACATCCACCCACCATCAGGACAAACCATGGGTCACCAACAGGATCAAAGACCTTATCCTGGCAAGGCAAAAAGCCTACAAAACAAGAAACATCGATGCAACAAAGTACTTGGCAAAAAAGGTTAGACAAGAGATAAGATCGGCTAAGAAAAATTATCATAAGCAAATAATTGACAAAAACAGGGAAGCAAATCCCAAATCATGGTATAGCCACTAAAATCAACAGAACTGCCAACTTACCCTCGCGCCCTCTGCAAGCAATTGTTGGCGAATACGACGTGTACCAACACTTAAAAAGGATAGCAAAAAGTAAATCACCTGGCCCTGAATTCGCTCCCTAGCTCGTCACCCACCTCTGCGACATCTTTAACTGCTCCATCACTGAGGGCGTGGTACCTGACCTCTGGAAGCGTGCTATCAGTCCCAATTCCCAAAACAAATCCACCTAATTCTCTCGATGACCTTAGGCCCATATCATTGACACCTATTCCTTGCAAAATACTCGAGAGAATAATTGCTAAAGAATTGTGGAAAATATTCGCCCCCAAATTAGGAAATACCAAGGGTAGCTCCATAGTCCACTACCTATTGACTTGATCAATTATATCACTTCAAATGTAGACAAAAGACTCGAGGTCACCACCGTCACCATCGACCTGAGGAAAGCATTTGATCTCATCGACCACACCACCTTAATTAAAAAATGATTCCTCTGGGTTTCCACAAAGGCTGGGTGAAGTGGATATCTTCCTTCATCAACCTTCGCTCCCAGAGGACTCGTGCAAACAACCAAATATCCGATGAAATTGATCTTCACTGCGGTGTCCCTCAAGGAACGGTTCTCGGTAAATGAGGACAAAATTCCGCACGTGAAGATCTACAAATATGTGGACGACATGACACTTTGCACACCAACCAGGGCAAGGAAACACCTTATTACAAGACGCCCTTAAGTAAGTGTCAGAGTGGGCTTCAACTAACAAAATGTCTGTCAATACCAAGAAATGCACAGAAACAAAATTTAAATTTAACAAATTAGCTGACTGTGGTAGTACTCTGAAAATAGATGAGGAACTCTTAACTCGGGCCAAAGAGGTGAATCTATTGGGAACAGTTATAAGAGACGATTTAAAGTGGTTCGCCAACACCAAGAAACTGATTTCAAAGTGTGGAAGAAAGTTATTTAAGCTAACTAAATTAAAATCTTTCGGTGCATCCCAAGAAGACCTCCTCCGCATATGGACGACTTTCCTTCGACCAGTCTGTGAATATGCAGCACCAGTCTGGCATTCGTCCATTATCAACTTTGAAAAAATAAAATTGGAAAGACTTCAGAAAAGATCATTACATATCATTCTCGGGACAAACTACACCACACACAGATGCACTAAACCAACTGCAGATCCTCTTTGAAGACCGGAGAGAAAATTCCACCAACCAGCAAAATTTAGCTGGTAGCTTGCAGACACCAAGGTTACGCCATTTATATATGATGTATTACTATTCCCTATTGTATTAGACACTTAAATGATAACTTTGTAAAGTAACAATTTTACCCTTGTAATTACAACTTTACTTGATAAACTTTATTATTATTATTACACACACACACACACACACACACACACACACACACACACACACACACACACACACATACATATATATTATATATATATATATATATATATATATATATATATATATATAATAATTCTGTGACCGGTGTCAAACTCATTTCACCTTGGAGGCTACATTTCACCTTAGGTTACAGTATGCGGGCCAGATAATCATAAATCGTTGCGACGAAACGGTCATAAGGTTGACAAATGCGTAGGTTAGTTCATTACCTAAACACGATAATAGGATAAACTGCAAGAAAGTAAATGATAATCTAAAAAGACAAAGGACTGGCTTAACTAACCATGTAAAGCAGCCAACTGCAGGTTGCATGTGTGAGTGTGGTGGGCTGCATGCTTGACACTCCTGATTTAGTGTGGTGGTTTCCAATAATGAACTTTGATCAAATTGGGTGCTGATCTGTTGATAAGGAAATATGTAATCTTATCAAATTGGACTTTAAATTTTCCCCGACCATTAAAGGTTTCGAGAACGACTGTTGATTAGCTGGGCAGTTGTAAACGACGTCTGGCATTCCGATGGAAGGGATTGACACTCTTAGCATCTATTACTATAATAATACTTGATATTGTATATTCCAGAAAGTAGTGACAAATAGAAACCAGAAGGATATAAAAATAATAAAATTATGAGACGAACAGGCGAACAGAATTTCTTTTTCTTTGGGGAAAAGTAGGCAAGCAAAGCGATCAAAAATTTAGAAAAAATAGCAATTCTAGGGCAATTTGTCACTTATAACCGGACCTACGTTTATGTAATCTAGTAATTTGGTAAAATAAGTGCTCAAAGTTGTAGGACCAAGCTACGCATCTTCAAGGCACTGATACTGCCATTTTTACTCTATAGTAGTGAAATCTGGATGCTACTTGTACGATCCAAACTCAGGTAATACGGGCACCTAGCTTGCTTCCTACAGGGCGATCCTGCCCACCATGTTGTCTCTATTTGAGAAAACCCTGGATGGAAAAGGCCAGTAGGAAGACCATGTACAAAGTTGTGGCCAGGGCAGATCGATCAGACTTGTGAGGAGTTAGAGATCGACCAAGGCCTTGCCTGGTGGATTGCCATGAGAGGCGTGGAATTGTGTGCGCTCATCAGCATTAGTTTCCAAATGATAACTTGAGTAGTAGTGGACAATTCAGAATTGAAGAAAATGCCTAGACATTTGTAAAAGAGGACCCATTCGAGTGACAGGTTGCTTTTATAGTGTCGCTGACAAGCACAGCCTCTCTGAAACTATGATGCTCTTGATTTTTGTGAATTGATCTTAGGGCCAAGTTCTTTGCAGGTTACTTCAGTTGGCTAAAAGATATATGTTGTTTAAGAATTGAATTTCCATTAACCATGAAAAGATCAGATTTGAATAGAAAGTGATTCATATCAATCAGGTAGGTGGTTCTAGAATCTGACTCTGACATCTTTCTGTTACATTTTCCTGTATCCAGCAAATGAGTTTGCCTTTGAGGCCCTTTTGTGGCTTCCTTGTTGGCTTGTTCAGTGGATTTCTCGAGATCGAGGAAAAATGCCACATGGTCTTTTGTGCCATGCTGGCACAGGGGGGCACCCGTCCCCCCTGTAGTCTGATTGGCCACCCCGTGTCCACACCACCCAAGAGTCATTGACCCTTTATATATTAATATGTAATATTTATATATGATATTCATAAATAAATATATAATATTAACATATAATATATAATACACAGCAAGATGAAAACATAAACAATGTATACCTATACAATATAAGTACTGAAGTGGGCAGTCTTAATTTTTTGCTTCTTTTGGGCGGCCCCCCCCAGATTTATTGTTGTTGTTACCCTGTGCCCCCCACCAGAAAATTCTCTGGAGCCGCCCCTGGTGAGAAGTGTGGCGATGTTGTCGTCTGTGCCTGTACCCTTTTAGTAGGCAAAAATATTTGGATGAAAGGATGGAATGGTATGCTGCAATTTGTGTACCACAGTTGCCTCCATAGGTTTCCCACATGTAATAAAAGTGAAACTGGACGAAAGGTATCACTTGATTCGTGTTTGGACGTAGTTGAATAATGACACGTTGACAATTCTTAGGAGAGCTGGTTTATATATAGGGCTGGTGACAGAATAAGGATTACGCAACTTTATCTGTCCCTGATGTGTTTGGTGGTGTTCAGTACAAGCTCTTGGTCTGTGAAGGGATAATCGTTATCTGACTCTTATGTTTTGAGATGATGATCAGGGTAGATATATCCTTCCCTGTGTTTTCAGCCGATGCCCACTTAACACTAGAGGATCCAGTCCTCTTAGCTAGATGCTGCCCCTCTTATTGGTTGACAATATGGCTACATAATAAGGCAAGGACATACAGACGACCCCCAAATTTGTCTTCATTTGTCAAGTGGTCTTTACACCATTTCTAGCATGGGGCTAGTTTGTTTTTTATCTATATTAATTTTAGCCTTTTAATTTATTCGTCTTATTGTACTTATGAATTATACTTATTTCCACCTCAGTGGTCCAATGTCATGAAAGAAGTTAATTTCCCTGTGAATGGGGGGGGGGGTGGAACTGCTTCCCCTGTGTATCAGCAATTACCTTCAGTTAGCATTTTACTTTATCTAAGCCTCTACAGAGGTCTCTTGCTAGGTTCATTGTCAGTTTTTCATGTGGCACACAAGAGGTTCGGAACAGTGTTGCACATATAGATGGTGGGCGCTGCTGAAGAATGTGTTTGCACGCCATTTTCACCTCATAAACTTTTATCCAGTGAATCTGTGGTGGTAAAAAAGTGAATGAGGTGTAGCTAGTGGTATGCATGCCTTTCATCCTTTCGGCAAGGCTCTCGTACTTTAGAATATGGACAGAAATAGGGGATGAAGGAGAGAAAGAAAAGGAGAAAGGACAAAAAGGCCTTGCAAATTTAGTTGAGGCGAGGGGTGAGGTCCAAGACATCCGTCTTCTAACCCCCACAAAGACGACAACGAAAAAGGGAGAAGGGGGTCTTAATTGTAGAAATGGTTTAATTAGACTATTACTATGCTGAAGGGCACAGGTGATATGAAGAAATAACCGCGCTGAGAAAATTCTATATATAAAAATGAGATTAAACAATTTAGATGGAGCCGAGAGCCCCAACAAGCTTCGAAGTCTTTGAACAAATCTTACACCAGGGTTAGATGCTTCTGACCCTCTTCGGGGAGTCACTCGGATATCTGATAGCCAGACCTCCCAAGTTTCACCATAAAATCAAAAGCTCATACAGTAGTTTGCTAGTCGGTCTATCGTGAGACATTTTTTTTATATTTCCTTTCAATATTTGTGGAACGTACAATACAGCATAATGGTTAATGGTTATGGTTGAAACAAATAAATGTTCTAGACATCAAAGGTCATATAGCGCTAAGATAAAGTATTGTGCAGTGCAGGGTAAACATTTGTTAACCATTAGGCTAAAATGTGTTGAATGTCAAAGATAATGGAGCGTTATAGGATAGTGATAGTCGAAAGAGTAAAGATGGGGTGCAAATGAAGTAAATCGGAGATTAGTGATGGAAAGGGTTAAGGGGTATAGGGCGATTCGATGAAATAGTTGGGTGGGGAGGTCTGAGAAGCAAAGATTCTCTTAAGGGAAGGAGGGGACAGTTGATCGAGGAGCAGAGGAAGAGTAGGCTGTAAAAGGGGATGTGGTAGGTGTAGACAGAGTGGAATGTTTAAATTGTCTGGTGCGACAGGTAAAGTGAATTGGAGGTGGGGTAGGCATCGGAGAAGTGGTAGAAAGTGGAGTATCTGGATTAAGACTGGAAAAGGAATTTGACTAGGAGAAATCAGGGTAGAGGGAAAAGAAACTGAGACATCGAGAAGATGGGAGGGGAACAGAGCAAAAGACACTTTTAGAATAGGTAGAAACAGAAAAACCTTGATGCCGTGCTTCCTGTCTGGCCTCATGTAGAGTGAGACCTAGATTGAATCTGATGACTGCTACCTCACATTCGAGCTTATGGGCAGGGCAGCTCCTATAAAATACATTATGGGAGTCACCATAATTGGCACATGTACGTGACTATGCAGGGTAAATTGTACAGTCATGACCAGGTTGGGCACAAAGAGGGCAGAGGGCTGTGGAGGGACAGTGTTTGGCTGGGTGGCCAAAACACCAACATTTCTGACATTGATGAGGGAGGGGCCGAAGTTTACATTGGTGGACACTCCACCAATATAAACTTCACGGGGGAGGTCATGTCTATGGAAGCTAATCTTGGTAATATTGGAGTAAGGCTTATGCTGTCCTCTGGGGGGAATAATGTAGCACGGTCTTGCCACTGCATCATAGTTAACAAGGCAAGCAAGTAAGTCATTTTTACAGTCTGACCAGTTCTTTTCGTAGATAAGACAATCGGTCAGGAAGATGGAAACAATTCCTGTACAAGTATTAAGAATGGAGCAAGGTTCGGCAGGAATAGTTTTGCCAGTGACATCAGTCAGAGCAGATCGTGCAATAGCTTGGGACTCAGAGTAACAGGTTGTGGGGGGAATCATAAAGACTCAATCCCATTTAGCTGGGCCAAAGAGTACTAAATTTTGCAGAAGTGGAAGGAAGAGAAGGACGAGGGCGGGAGGAAGATGGGGTGAGTAGTACTGTGGAGAGGATGATTATAAGGATGAAGAGTACTTATAAAGGGGGGAGGGGATAGACAATGAAGGACATTGCAACAGGAGATGGAGAGAGGAATGTTGGGAAAGAGGAAAGGGTACATTCTGAAGGTTGAGTAATGACCTTGGTGGGAGGTTTGGAATGGATAGGGTTGTCAGTAAACATCAAGGAGGAACTATTTGTACCAGTGGTTGGAGCCGTGGTCAAAGGAGACAACGGCTAGTTGATGAAGGAGAAAGTAATGCTTCTAATAAGGGTGAAGAAACGGTCTATCCCTCAGTGTTTCCACATGGGGTTTGGGCATGGCTCCCGGGGGCCGTTCATAACTGACACACAGCCAGCGTTTCCTCCTTTCAGCACGTCTCTCACACCTTAGGGAGTGGATAGAATAAGGAGATGAAGGAGAGGATGAAAAGGAAAGGGGGAGAAGAAAAGACCAAGCATAATTAGTTGAGGTGAGGGTTGAGGTCCAAGGAAGGGGTCATCTCCTACTTGGGCCTCAGGCTCCATCTCTGAAGCACCCGCGACAATAACGAGCAAAGGACTGGGAGTAATATTCAATATTAGAATAATCAATCAGAAAGTTAGACGAGTATAAATCTGTGGTAACTTTGCTACGTCAAATATGTCTGCCTGTCTCTCTATGCATTTGTATATATTTGTAGATTTCAGGCTCGAGATCCAAGATGTGTGCGTGTGTGTGTGTGTGTGTGTGTGTGTGTGTGTGTGTGTGTGTGTGTGTGTGTGTGTGTGTGTGTGTGTGTGTGTGTGTGTGCGTGTGCGTGTGCGTGTGTGTGTGTGTGTGTGTGTGTGTGTGTGTGTGTGTGTGTGTGTGTGTGTGTGTGTGTGTGGTGTGTGTGTGTGTGTGTGTGTGTGTGTGTGTGTGTGTGTGTGTGTGTGTGTGTGTGTGTGTGTGTGTGTGTGTGTGTGTTGTGTGTGTGTGCGCGCGCGCGCGCGCGTATGTCATAATTATAACATATTTGTACAAGTGTGTAAATTGAACATGAATAATCTTGTTAAGATTTTTTTATTATTATTATTCTACATATGGCATCCTTTAGCATTAAAATTATTTCAAGTTGACAAATAAACTATACAGCACGATGGTACCATCCATTATGGAGGAACACACAAAACAACCAGGTTGTGGAGACCTTGTACCATGTTGTGGCACAGTATAAAATACCTTACACAATAATATAATAACATACATGGAATTGGGCAACAAAAAGTCTTTCCTTTGTACAAGAAAGATGTCTGAGCAACGCCTTACTTACAGACACTTGAAAGGGCAAGGAGTAAAATGTATTAAGTAGAATATATACTTAGACCATCATCGGTCCTGATATGAGATGAACCCTAACATGGGCATCTTACTCAAAGCCCTCACTGTCTTTATTGAGAATCAGAGTATTCAAAGCACAGAATGAAAACAAAAATTGTTTCTGTCACCATGACCCAAATTAACCACTGGGTCAGATTCATAGGAGATTAAAAAAAGTGTAAGAGAAGAGCATCAATTTTTGATTTTATATGTAGTAACAGTAAATGCATATTTCTTGGTAACATGGTTACATGCCCCCTTGTACTCATCTAAAGTTAAGAATTGGTGCTCTAATCCAACAGAAGCATTCATGGCAACACATGTTATTATGACTTAATGGACAACTAAGTACATACATCACAATATTCACTCGTGTACAAAGAAAATATAAAAATATTCTAAATTACACTGGGTTCCAAAGGGATCACAGTGAAGTTATAACATGCTCTTCAGTTGTTGATTTAACATAAAATTCTAACTGAACAGTCTCGATAAATGTCTTGTAAGAGAAACTGAAGCACTGCACTTTCAGGAAAATGAGAAAAATGAAGCCAAATTATGTATTTCCTGAAACGTTAAGAAGAAACATTCTAAGCATATTGAGGGAAATACAAAGGAACAGTGATTAAGACTAGTGAAACTAAATACTGATACTAAGCAAGTGATATGACGATAGGGAGTTAATGACATAGAAAGGGCTTAAGCAGCATATAAATACGGACTTAAGAATTTCAAGCCCTTGATTGTACTTTGGGGGGGGGGGGAGGTGGGTAAGAAGGGAAAAGATTTGGATCGTCTGCAGATCAGTGCACATCTTTATGACAAAAATCTAAGGAAACAACATAGGTTGAAGCAACAGATACACAATTTGCATTAGCATTGTGCGCAAGGAGGTAAGGGTGAAACTTTTATACATTTTGTCATACCAAACAGGACACTTTTAAAAACTGTCTGAAAGGCTTTTATAATGCTAGGATCTATTTGTTTCTGTAGAATTGAAATTTATAATCTGGAAGTGTCTATGAACTACTGATCCTCTTGCCATTTATTTGATATTTCTTGTTATTTTTCTTTCGTTGCATAGCGTGTTTGCGATGTAATCAGATTGGGTTTTTGATGTTTGAAATATACATACTACTGGTTATTTTGATTTTTTTTTTTTGGATTGATCGACGATTTCTTAGT
>NW_020871917.1:38956-46456 GCF_003789085.1 Penaeus vannamei
ATAAAAACAACGTAGTAGTAGTGGTAGCAGCAGTAAAAGTAGCAACAAAATAAAACTAGTGATAAAACTAGTGGAAATAATAACTAAATAATAGTACTATATGGCTATAGTGATGATACCGATGATGGTGATGATGATGACAAAGTGATGGTGGTGATGATGACGATGGTGATAATGGTGGTGTTGTTGCTGATGTGGTGTGAGGATGACGATGACGATGACGACGACGACGACGGGTGGTTGTCGGTGGTGTGGTGGTGTGGTGGGTCGGTGTGGTGGTGTATGTCGGTGTGTGTGTGATTGTGGTTGGTGGTATGTGGTGGTGCGTGGTGGATGTGGTGGTGGTGCGTGCGATGTGCTGCGTGGTGTGGATGTGTGGTGGTGGTGGTGGTGTTGTGGTGTGGTGGTATGGTGTGGTGGTGGTGGTGGTGGTGGTGGTGGTGGTGGTGGTGTGGTGGTTGGTGGATGGTGGTGTGGTGCTGATGATGATGATGATGATGATAACAAGGATAAGAGTAGTATAGTAGTAATGACTGCATTAAAGCAATAATAATAATAATAATAATAATAATAACATAACAATAATAATAATAATAATAATAACAACAATAAATAATATATATTGATAATGATGACGATAATAAAAATAATACTAATAATATAATGATGATAATAATAACAATAATAATGGTAATAATAATGATAATAGTAACGATGATGAAAATAATAATAATGATGATCAAAATACGTAAAACTATCCAAACATCTCAAACAAACCGATCTAAAGAATGTACAGGTGACAAGGCGACCAACCCGAGCATGCGAGCCACGAGAGACCGACCCGCGGCTGCCTACACACCCAAGCGCGACAGCAGCAGCAGTCGCCGGATGCCGCCACTAGTCTACCACTTACTGATTTGCTCTAAGGCCAGGTCAAAGCTGCTACCTGGTGGCCCCGTCCATGCACAAGAAGGATCAAGCTGGAACACTGGCAGTGGCTCCCGCACTGCACGAAGGAGGGGGAAGAGGGACGAGAGGCGCTGAGGAAGGTACAGCAAGGATGCGGGAAGGAGGGAGCGAGAAAGGAGGCAAGACTATTCACTCAACTGACCACAGAGCGGGAAAAGACACGTGTATTTGTCACTCTGCCATCTGGGGAGAGAGACAGTGTGGTGCGCATGCCGTACTACATGTCACTATATCTAATCTGCACAGCTGTTGTTGATTAGTACCCTTGATCCACAGATACCTCATCGATCCATTCTTATAATTTGAAACTACCACCCTGGCAAAATATCCCTTTACAAGATCAAACTACGGAATGAAAGAGGAGTGCAGTCGCGTTCGTGTTCAGTACATCATTTCACAAAAGCAGTGTGCAATGGCAAGCTAAATTCAGTGTCGTGACGGCAGGCTTTGTCCGCCAGATATCTTCCTCCAAGGTGCTCGAGTGTTAGGCTCGGGTGGGCAAAGTGTGGAGGCGCGGACGTGATTCCCTGATACGGGTGTTACGGTGACGCTGCGGTGGTGCCGCCTCTCCTTGCCGCGGTGGTTGAGGTGCAGGAAAGCGGGCGGCTTACCTGCGGAGGATGCCGCCCAGGATGGAGGCGTTGAGGCACTCTGGAGGGGACAGGCGCCGCTGCAGCTCTGAGACGGTCACTTTGTACTTGGAGTTGGACGAGAGGAGGGAGAGGCGGCCGGGCACGGAGCAGAACACGTCGGTGCATCGCGGCACAACAAGGAGGCGTCCTTCATCATGTGATCACCAACTTTGCCTGCAACACCGGCGTCAGGCGGGCTCGAGACGAGGGAGTGAGGCATGCAGGAGGCTGTGAGGGGACTAGAAGCAGGAGGGCTTGGGCGCTGCGGTAAGTGGGGGTGAGGGGAGGCAAGGGGAGCATTCAGTGGCAAGAATCGGCCATATTCTCACGCCATGTGAGACATGTCCTACAACAAACTTGGAGGCAAATCGAGCAGGTGTTTTCATATTTTTTCCAATTCCAAATATGCGTTTGAATTTTCGTTTGACAGAAGGTGGTCCACATTAATTATTTGGTGTACTGCTTCGCAAGTATGGAGATAATACAGTAATTAAGGAACTACTCTTTCAAAAATCTGGTCAGAATGAACGCTCGTCCAGGGAATAACTCTTGCTCCAAAGTTGCAACAGGACTTTACCTACAATGGGTATCTTTGTACAGCATCTCCTGCGGTGATTAAGCCCGCCGCGCGCAAGCTTGGACGCGGGGGAGGATGTGCGTGAATATGATGGTGCCCCTTTAGAGCCTAACTCGTAACCTGTCTTCACGCTCACGAAAATAAAGGCGTCTGCACTATTATCATGAAGATCGCATGACTTTTATCTTCAAACATATCTTCTTGATAATGTCAAAGGTGTTTATGAAAATCAACAATAGCACAATTTTAATTGCAGAAAGACAGAGTCTGTATTGCGTTTCCAACGGAGGCAGTTCCGTGACCGCAAAGGGCAGGCGTCATCCGAGCACTGCAGTATTACGCGTGCCAGCGCTATCAGAGAAGAGAGAGGCGGTCACGATCTCTGGCTCTCCTATAAAACTTGATGCCAATTACATTCAGGCTGAAAAGTTTACGTCTTAATTACCCTAAGAAACCGTTTAATCAAAACTCGACCAAAGAATCCCCGGCAAAAAATGTGAGGGCGCGCACGTCGGCATTCCTGACAGCGGGCCGGGACGCGGGCCGCACCCACTCATGCAGATAATTTGTTTCCAAAACTAAGCACTTTAATTAAAATCCCAAAAATGTCAGCCACTCGAGTAATGCGAGGGAGAGGAACGGGGAGGGGGGGGCTTTATTGGGGAGGCGAGGGTGCGGGCGGGCGAGGAATGTAGGCCGAGTGAGGCTCCAACCCGACAACTTTAACTACTAAACTATTACACGTCAACACTGACCGCACGGAACACGAAGATAAGATGAGACCTATCGTTCCTTGGCGAGACAGCGTTAACGCCTTGTGTCGGGGAGGACCCGGGGAAAGGGGGGGAGGGATGCTCTTACAAATAAACACGTCCTTCGCTTGAAAACGCAGGGAAATTAAAATCATGATAATAATGATGATGATGATAATAATAATAATAATAATAATAATAATAATAATAATAATAATAATAATAATAATAATAATAATAATAATAATAATAATAATAAATAATAATAATAATAATAATAAACGCTGTGGGTGCCCCGTGTCTGGGTAGGGGGAGGGCAGAGACTGCCTGGGACCACAGGTGTGTGTGTCGGTGTTGGAGAGATGGGGAAGGGGCAGTCATGGGTACTCCTCTGAGCTGAAGCTTCTGCGCGTGGAAGAAGGCACAGTGGGACACGGAGGGAAATCATGAAGCAAACGAAAGAGGAAACGAGTACATGACGTTAACGCGAAGACCGCCCGGGCCGAGGGAAGGTCAAGAAATAATGTGCGACTAAGGAGAGAGCTTGAAGGAAGGGGCAACCGGAAAGAGGTTGAGGGAGGAATGGAAGGAGCTGCGGAAAGGAACACTGCGCCGTGCCCAGCGCAGTACCAAGGGAACCGCGATAACGATGTCAATTACACAATATCACTAAATGCGACGCGCGGACGAGCTATCACCTTAACAATCACTGGATATTTATGAGCAACCGACAACCCATTCGATCCTTTGCCATGAAGTAACGCATCAAATAGCGAGAAAATCATAAGGAAATGCACAATCTGCCGACGCAGGTTAGCGGTCGAGACGGAGGAAGCTTGAGATGTAAAAATGGCCCACAACTGGCCCGTTTTCCATTCCTTTTGTCTTTTTGGATGTTAGCTCCGTGTTTTCATCCTCACGACCTTTTAACATGGTAATGTATGTAGATCCAACTATGCCAGGCCTCCCCTCTCCCTTCCTCCTCCAAACAAAGATCACACCCCAACTGACCCGAGAGTTATCGCCTGTCTTTCGTTCTATGTTTAAAATCTTCGTCCCGGCGCGAAGGACGCGACACACGGCAGCTGATCAATAGCGCGCGGGACGGGCGAACGGCGCGGGACCCGCGGGAACCAGATGGGGCATGGAGAGGGGCAATTTGAGTTTTTATGCTCAATAGAGTGGGTCGCGGACAAAGTGGCGACCTTCTGTAACGTGAGGCTAACACTCTATTAAAGAGGGGAGAGAACGACAGAAAACTGCGGGTTCGCTGTGAAGAGAATGAAAGAAAGTGTCAAGACATCCGACTCCCAAAACAAGGCACAATGTCTGTGGCGGGACACAAAAATAAATTTACTACATGGCATGTTCTTGTACAAACTCACTATGAGAAAATGTCATAAAAGTCGGAAAAAACAATATCGCTCGCGAATATTACGTAAAAAATTACTCACATATTTTTATTTAATATTTTTATAAAAGGTAAGGGATCAAAGGGCGGTTGTGTAGTGGGTTATGAGATTTCATATCAAAATCAAGGGATCGCGTGTGGGCATCACTAACGTATTCATGTTACGACCATCCACTGCCATTATTTGATTACTCACAATCACAAAACTTATTATTAACGTAAGAGTCTCATGTGGACTCATTAATCGTAGCAGAATCACTCCAGTGCTAAGAGGCATCTTTTCCGCGCTGTATCAAGTCACAGCCTCTTTGCGTAACGTTATATGCAGGGCTGACAGTTAAGTTCGCTTAGTAGCGGAGAAATTAAACCCTCATTCTTGAGGCAGCATTGTCAAGCCTTCAATATCGTTACTTCACTGCTCTCTTGATTTGTTATGGCATTAGAGCCAATTTCCCTAAGATTTGTATTCTGTGCCACACGGCCAGTCAATCTCCACAACTTGTACGAAATTCTTGACTGTATCAAATATTGCCGCGTTTGAGTATACTTCAAGTATGAATAGTGTCGGAAGTCGGTGCATGACGTATGACTTTAAGAATACTTCTGCGAAGAAGTGGACTGAAAGCGACAGTGCCCTTCACTGCCACAACAGCACCGTAGCGTGACAAACAGTGCAGTTACTGGGTCAGTATCAGCAAAGTCACGTGTACACATGTTTCGGTTGATGCGTATAATCCGTCCGTTGTGTATGTGGGTGCATAAGAGTGCGTGGTGCGTCACTCAAGTTCTCATCAGGAAAGAAGTGCGTTTCAATCAAAACAAGTTCACAGACATCTTTGGCGTCACATGCATTGTCAGCTTCAATCGTAGTTTACTTTAAAATACTTTCCTGGAATTTTGACATTGCGTTTCAGTTATTAATCACTTAAAACAGATGACATGCTGCCCACCGAAAAGACGGTGAACAGGCATCACCCTATCAAGCGATCCTTACCTTCGGCATCTGAATGTACACCGAAACGCCACCATAAAACTCACTGGCGAAGCATTAACTCGACAAAACCTAGCGGGATTAAGGCCAGCCTGGCGAGGTGCGAAGGTACTGCCTCGAAGGGATGCCAAGGTTTACAACTGTGACTTATTAGTGACTTATTAGTCAACCCATCTCACCATAAATTAAGTTAGTAGGCCTAATACACATCTGCTTTTCATAAGATGTCACAGGATTTTCCATGCAATGGCACACGGAGCAGAAAAAACTACAGCAAGCAAGAGTACAGATAAGCAAGCCGAGGATGGGCGGGAGAATAGATTCCTGCAAGACCAGACGTGAGACAGGATGACAGCGAGACGCATGCTTGGTGACAGCTTCCATGCTCATGCAGCAACGGCATTCCTAATTGCCCAAATAGCCAATGCTTCAATGCAACCATAAATAGTGTCAACTGCAGCCATGGATGGCTATCTATTTATTAGTAGGCATAAATGATAAACAAAATAGATATAAACAATAGAATATCAGGTATTTATTATTGAAGAGATAAACAGGGAAGGCCGAAATGTTGCCTCGCTGCCGCCAGGACGTCCGCCGCACCGCGCTGCCCCTCACAGCCGAAGGCCCACGCCCTCCGAAGAGAGCCATGGCTCAAACAGGCCGTCCAAGCAGGCGGGCGCGGGCGGCGTGGCGGCGGCGTCAGAGGCTCGAGGCCGTGGCTGGCAACTTACCGAACCCATCGTGTTTAAAGATATCGCCTGTGAACCCCGTGTCCGACTCTAGCACTCCCTGCAACACACAAAACATGGGGATCAGTGTACGGATCGGCGTGGGCGCCTCGTGGAAAGTGCACTGCGGCTGAGCTGTGCACGACCTCTGCTGAAAGTATATATGATAACACATAAAAGGCGGGCACACGACCCTGTGGCCGCGCCATCTCCACCGCCGCCTGCGTGCACAAGAACGATTGAGTGAGGCAAACGACTCAGATACTGTACAGGAGCAGGTGCATGTACATACGCGTACCCGCGCACATACATGCACACACACACACACACACACACACACACACACACACACACACACACACACACACACACACACACACACACACACACACACACACACACATATATATACATACATGCATATATATACATATATACAGTATATATATATATATATATATATATATATATATATATATTATATATATATATATATATATATATGATACATAGAGACATATGCACACGCAAAAAAATGTATACAAGAAATATTTGCATGTATGCTATTCAGAATACAGTAAAAATATAACACGCAAATACAAAAATATCTTTATATATCCATACATAAAACATAAAGACACACAAACCATACGAGTGTGTTTATGCATACATACATACACATATATATGTATACATAATGTATATATATATATATAATATATATATATATATATATATATATATTATATATATATATATATATATATATATATATATATATATATATATATAATGCAAATGTACATGCATATCTATCGAATTACGTTTCTGTTATAACTGTTACAGGCGCTGTTCTGTGACCGGGTTTCCCGTGTGCGACCCCTGTACGCGCGTCCACGGGTCGAGGACGATTCCGCTGCCCAACGATGGAGGCTGAACAGAAAGGCCAAGCGTCACGTCTCGAGGCAAGGAGTGACCTGGGTGAGACGCTGAACAGAAAGGCCAAGCGTCACGTCTCGAGGCAAGGAGTGACCTGGGTGAGACGCTGAACAGAAAGGCCAAGCGTCACGTCTCGAGGCAAGGAGTGAGTCTCAAGGTCACGTCTGCAAGGAGTGACCTGGGTGAGACGCTGAACAGAAAGGCCAAGCGTCACGTCTCGAGGCAAGGAGTGACCTGGGTGAGACGCTGAACAGAAAGGCCAAGCGTCACGTCTCGAGGCAAAGAGTGACCTGGGTGAGACGCTGAGCGCTGCGTCGAGGCGAGGCTGCCACCTGATCCTGATACTTAGCCCGATTCGCGAAGCCGCGTTCATTCTATGGCCGTCTTACTAACCGGACTCGCGCATACGTTCAAACAAAGCGTTGCTCGCGGATCCGGAGTCGATCTCTTATGGCTTTTGGAGCACCATCTCTATAGCTGCGACTTTCATGGGCCAAT
>NW_020871917.1:75418-79673 GCF_003789085.1 Penaeus vannamei
TGTCTGATGCTTTCCCGGGGCTGTGGACTCTCGCGACATGTGTGCACTTTCTAGCGAAGCCTCTAGTACAGTCATATCACTAAAAAGTCGTAGTTCGCTTATCATAAATGACCTGACCTTCATGATACAATGCGGATGGACGTGCTAGTGTCTACCCCGTCATCTGCAGTAGCGCTGTGTTAGTCCAAGTAGTGATCGCAGGGTAATTCTGGCAGACAACGCAAGACTGTGGACAGGTTCTGGCGCCTGCGTCGTTTTTTGTCCGTCCCCAGTTTTTCCATGTGCGCGACTCCCACTTGGCGGGGAATTTTGGTAGAATTTCTTATGGGTCGAGTCTAATGGAAAGATGAATTCCAAACAGCCGCGAGACGGACTTTTTGCTAATCATTACTGGGGGATTATTATTGTTCATCTTACTCCCAGACCGATTTAATCTCTCTCTCTCTCTCTGTCGCTCTGTCTGTATGTCTCTCTCTCTCTATCTCTCTCTCACCGTTAATACATTTGGGCCTGTACTTACCCGTGAAGCGGAGATGGGTTAGTCCGGGATAGCTCAGTAAAGATGCGAACTGAAAGGTCTCACTTACCTGCGAAGGACACCCCCGAGGAGGGAGGCATTGAGGCACTCGGGCGGGGAGAGGCGGCGCTGTACCTCCGCCACCGTCACCTTATACTTGGAGGTCGAGGAGAGGAGGGACAGCCGGCCGGGCACGGAGCAGAAAACGTCATTGCCTGAGGGCATGCCGGATAGGCCCATGCCCTTCTCACTCTTGAGCCCTGCAACACACCACACTCTCTCTCAGCGCCAGGGACAACGCCACCACGCCTTCTGCTCGCTCAGAGGCGGCTGCTGGGGCTACATGCAGTCAACACCAGTCACTAGACTTTAAAAGGGTCTCAAAAGATAACACTAGTCGAGAAAATCGCCACTTTTTTACAGACACCTCGCTGGCGTCCTTCTATTAGGGGCGGTTAAAGGGAGGAGCTGTGGGGATCGGTTGAGGCGCTTACTCCTCCTCCGCTGAAGTGCAAAGGACATCACAGATCTCAACTTAATGAAAAGCCTCGGGCGACTGGGAGGATAATAATAACAACAACGATGATGATAATGATAACAACAACAGCAATGATAATGATAATAATAATAATAATAATAATAATAACAATAACTACAAAGCTAAAAGAAAATATAGCAATAATAATGAAAATGGTGATAATGACAATGGCGGTGATGATTATGATGATTAATGATGACAATGATGATGATGATGGCAATAAGTATAGATGATGATGATAGGAATAAAAACAACGTAGTAGTAGTGGTAGCAGCAGTAAAAGTAGCAACAAAATAAAACTAGTGATAAAACTAGTGGAAATAATAACTAAATAATAGTACTATATGGCTATAGTGATGATACCGATGATGGTGATGATGATGACAAAGTGATGGTGGTGATGATGACGATGGTGATAATGGTGGTGGTGTTGCTGATGGTGGTGGTGAGGATGACGATGACGATGACGACGACGACGACGGTGGTGGTGGTGGTGTGGTGGTGGTGGTGGTGTGGTGGTGGTGGTGGTGGTAGTGGTGGGTGGTGCAGTAGTAGTGGTGGTGGTGGTGGTGGTAGTAGTGGTGGTGGTGGTGGTAGTTGTGGTGGTGGTGGTGGTGGTGGTGGTGGTGTGTGGTGGATGTGGTGGTGGTGGTGGATGTGGTGGTGGTGGTGTGTGGTGGTGGATTGTGGTGGTGGTGGTGATGTGGTGTGTGGTGGATGTGGTGGTGGTGGTGGATTGGTGGTGGTGGTGGTGGATGTGGTGGTGTGGTGGATGTGGTGGTGGTGGTGGTGGTGGTGGTGGATGTGGTGGTGGTGGTGGTGTGGATGTGGTGGTGGTGGTGGTGGTGGATGTGTGGTGTGGTGGTGTGGTGGTGGTGGTGTTGGTGGATGTGTGGTGTGGTGTGTGTGGTGGTGGTGGATGTGGTGGTGGTGGATGTGGTGGTGGTGGTGGATGTGGTGGTGGTGGTGGTGGATGTGGTGGTGTGGTGGATGTGGTGGTGTGGTGGATGTGGTGGTGGTGGTGGATGTGGTGGTGTGGTGGATGTGGTGGTGGTGTGGTGGTGCTGCTGATGATGATGATGATGATAACAAGGATAAGAGTAGTATAGTAGTAATGACTGCATTAAAGCAATAATAATAATAATAATAATAATAATAACATAACAATAATAATAATAATAATAATAACAACAATAATAATTATAATATTGATAATGATGACGATAATAAAAATAATACTAATAATATAATGATGATAATAATAACAATAATAATGGTAATAATAATGATAATAGTAACGATGATGAAAATAATAATAATGATGATCAAAATACGTAAAACTATCCAAACATCTCAAACAAACCGATCTAAAGAATGTACAGGTGACAAGGCGACCAACCCGAGCATGCGAGCCACGAGAGACCGACCCGCGGCTGCCTACACACCCAAGCGCGACAGCCAGCAGGTCGCCGGATGCCGCCACTAGTCTACCACTTACTGATTTGCTCTAAGGCCAGGTCAAAGCTGCTACCTGGTGGCCCCGTCCATGCACAAGAAGGATCAAGCTGGAACACTGGCAGTGGCTCCCGCACTGCACGAAGGAGGGGGAAGAGGGACGAGAGGCGCTGAGGAAGGTACAGCAAGGATGCGGGAAGGAGGGAGCGAGAAAGGAGGCAAGACTATTCACTCAACTGACCACAGAGCGGTAAAAGACACGTGTATTTGTCACTCTGCCATCTGGGGAGAGAGACAGTGTGGTGCGCATGCCGTACTACATGTCACTATATCTAATCTGCACAGCTGTTGTTGATTAGTACCATTAGCAAGTACCCTTGATCCACAGATACCTCATCGATCCATTCTTATAATTTGAAACTACCACCCTGGCAAAATATCCCTTTACAAGATCAAACTACGGAATGAAAGAGGAGTGCAGTCGCGTTCGTGTTCAGTACATCATTTCACAAAAGCAGTGTGCAATGGCAAGCTAAATTCAGTGTCGTGACGGCAGGCTTTGTCCGCCAGATATCTTCCTCCAAGGTGCTCGAGTGTTAGGCTCGGTGGGCAAAGTGTGGAGGCGCGGACGTGATTCCCTGATACGGGTGTTACGGTGACGCTGCGGTGGTGCCGCCTCTCCTTGCCGCGGTGGTTGAGGTGCAGGAAAGCGGGCGGCTTACCTGCGGAGGATGCCGCCCAGGATGGAGGCGTTGAGGCACTCTGGAGGGGACAGGCGCCGCTGCAGCTCTGAGACGGTCACTTTGTACTTGGAGTTGGACGAGAGGAGGGAGAGGCGGCCGGGCACGGAGCAGAACACGTCGGTGGGCATCGCGGCACCAAGGAGGGCGTCCTTCATCATGTGATCACCAACTTTGCCTGCAACACCGGCCGTCAGGCGGGGCTCGAGGACGAGGGAGTGAGGCATGCAGAGGCTGTGAGGGGATAGAAGCAGGAGGGCTTGGGCGCTGCGGTAAGTGGGGTGAGGGGAGGCAAGGGAGCATTCAGTGGCAGAATCGGCCATATTCTCACGCCATGTGAGACATGTCCTACAACAAACTTGGAGGCAAATCGAGCAGGTGTTTTCATATTTTTTCCAATTCCAAATATGCGTTTGAATTTTCGTTTGACAGAAGGTGGTCCACATTAATTATTTGGTGTATCTGCTTCGCAGAGTATGGAGATAATACAGTAATTAAGGAACTACTCTTTCAAAAATCTGGTCAGAATGAACGCTCGTCCAGGGAATAACTCTGCTCCAAAGTTGCAACAGGACTTTACCTTACAATGTATCCTTGTACAGCATCTCCTGCGGTGATTAAGCCCGCCGCGCGCAAGCTTGGACGCGGGGGAGGATGTGCGTGAATATGATGGTGCCCCTTTAAGCCTAACTCGTAACCTGTCTTCACGCTCACGAAAATAAAGGCGTCTGCACTATTATCATGAAGATCGCATGATTTTATCTTCAAACATATCTTCTTGATAATGTCAAAGTGTTTATGAAAATCAACAATAGCACAATTTTAATTGCAGAAAGACAAAGTCTGTATTGCGTTTCCAACGGAGGCAGTTCCGTGACGCAAGGGCAGGTCATCCGAGCACTTGCAGTATTACGCGTGCCAGCGCGCTATCAGAGAAGAGAGAGGCGGTCACGATCTCTGGCTCCTATAAACTTGATGCCATTACATTCAGGCTGAAAGTTTTTA
>NW_020871917.1:79773-82273 GCF_003789085.1 Penaeus vannamei
GAGAGAGAGAAAGAGAGAGAAGAAGAGAAGAGAGAGAGAAGAGAGAGAGAGAAGGAAGAGAGAGAGGAGAAAGAGAAAGAAGAGGAGGAGAGAAGAGGAAGAGAATGAGTTTTGAGAGAAGGGAAGAAATGAGGAAGAAAAAATGAAGGAGAAAAGAGAGAGGAATGAAGAAAGAGAAATGAAGAGAAAGAAGAGTGGGAGAAGAAGAGAGAAGGAAAGAGAAGAGAGAAAGAGAGAGAGAGGAGAAGAAGAAGAGAGAGAGAGGAAGAGAGAGAGAGGGAAAAGAAGGAGAGAGAGAAGAAGAGAGAGAGAAGAGAGAAAGAAAATAGAAAAAAGAGAGGAAAAAGAAAGAAGAGAGAAAGAAGAAGAGAGAGAGAGAGAAAGAGAGAGAGAGAGAAAGGAGAGAGAGAGAGAAGGAGAAAGAAGAGAAGAGAAGAGAGAAAGGAGAGAGAGAGGAGAGAGAGAGAGAAGAGAGAGAGAGAGAGAGAGAGAGAGAGAGAGAGAGAGAGAAGGGAGAGAGAGAGAGAGAGAGAGAGAGAGAGAGAAGAGTGAGGAGAGAAAGAGAGAAGAGAGAGGGAGAGAAATGAGAGAGAGAGAGAATGAGAGAGAGGGAGAGAATGAGAGAGAGGGAGAGAAAGAGAGAGAGGGAGAGAAAGAGGGGGAGAGGGGAGAGGGAGAGGGAGAGAGGAGGAATGAGAGAAAGGTGAAAATGAGAGAGAGAGAGAGAGAGAGAGAGGGAGAGAAGGGAGAGAGAGGGCGAGGGAGAGGGAGAGAGAGGGCGAGGGGAGGGGGAGGGAGAGGGAGAGGGAGAGGGAGAGAGAGGAGAGAGAGAGAGAGAGAGAGAGAGAGAGAGAGAGGGAGAGAGAGAGAGAGAGAGAGAGAGAGAGAGAGAGAGAGAGAGAGAGAGAGAGAGAGAGAGGGAGAGAGAGAGAGAGAGAGAGAGGGAGAGAGAGAGAGAGAGAGAGAGAGAGAGAGAGAGAGAGAGAGAGAGAGAGAGAGAGAGAGAGAGAGAGAGAGAGAGAGAGAGAGAGAGAGAGAGAGAGAGAGAGAGAGAGAGAGAGAGAGAGAGAGAGAGAGAGAGAGAGAGAGAGAGAGACAGAGAGACAGAGAGAGTTTCTTAGAAGGGAAACATTTGCAAGGAGAGAATAAGAGGGGAAGTAATGAGCATGTGTATAACATGAGGAGAGATGTGCAATTTAGTAACTATAGAAATAATAATCTAAACGTGCAAATATAGTAAAATGAAACGCCCTTCCTAACGTTATAGCGATATTCTTTACCAGTGAAAACAAACAGAAAATGAATGAAAATATTTTGAATCAGACAAAGGCCGTGCGGGAGACGGAAGGTGAGAGTGACACTGATAACGGCTCAAGAGGTGCCAAACGCTGCCATGGGAGGGAGCGTGCGGTGCCGCGATTCAAGCATCACTCTTACAAACTTGACCATGTTAATCCTATTCACTTTCCCTCGCCTGTACCCCCCCCCCCCCCGTCACTCCAATGTGTCTTCTTGGATGCTGCAAACCCAGTCAATAACGCCCCCCTGTTATCACTAACACCACGACCAAGGCTTATTCTATCATTGCTCTGTTTCCCGCCCCGCCAGTCAAGCGCCTCGCGGCCGGAAACAAATGCGTATACACCCAGAGTAATTCACAGCTAAAACAATCTCTATTGGCAGCTCTGGTAAGTGTGGATCCAGAGAGGGTGTAGAAAAGCTATGAGGCTGAGAACCACTGAGCAGGATTTACATTGTTGTCAAATACGCAGGGAGACTGATTGTAATATACACTGCTCTATAATATGGCAACCTGTCTAAGATTCGCGTATACATTAATATTTGGCTTGCTGAAAAAGCGCATGCGTAACAGGCATCCACATATTTGCGCTATATTTATTTCATCTTTCTCGACTGCAAAATTACAAAATTTTGCGACATCTTACTAGTTTCGGGGCAGATATCGACAGGCGAGAGAGACACGGTGAAACGACGGCCCCTATCTCTGCCGGCAGACATCGCCACACTCAATGAATTGTTGGCACCATCTTACCACTACTTTTCCGGAACATTTCTCGATTCCCAGAGAGGTTTTGATTTCAAACAGACTGTTGCTATCAGTTAAGTCAGATTTATGCAGCCGAAAAAGGGTTACTGAATGAAACTATTGAAATTCCGCGCGTGGCGGAGCCCTGGTCATCATACGTTGAAAGGAATGATAAGGGAGCGCGCACACGTAGCGTAAAACATGTCACGCAAAACAAAAGGCGAGGTGACGCCCAGCCTCCCTCCCCCATACAGTGTCTCCTCCACGCTTCTACTACGCCTTCATTGTGGCCTCCCAATGTGATCCTTATCAATGAATCAAGGTTATTGATTCTGTGGATGAAACAAAAGGACTTCTCACCATAGTACGACACGGTGGTACGATAGTTCGACTCTCGCGTACGATACATGTTTTCTGACTACATTCATGCCAACCGGCCGGAATTTTTAATTA
>NW_020871917.1:144909-154740 GCF_003789085.1 Penaeus vannamei
TTTGTATGTATGTATATGTGTTTGAAAATTTGTGTCTTCCTCCCATCAAATCACTTCCGCCTATGTGAGTGTGTATGTACGCGTGTGTACATGCATGCTCGTATACACACATATACATGTCTATTAAATCTCTCAGATGTAAATTCCCTTCAGCAAATCCACGAACCTCAAATTTCCTCCTTTGATGATGCTCCGCTGTGCCTTGCATTAATCACTTCCTGAAATACACATTAATTACTTCCTGAAAGTTATAATCATTATCAAAATTTCGCGCTAGGTCATGACACCCGTAACTCAGGTCACACGTCACAGTCTTGACGCGTTTAAAGAAGACCAGGCGTAAAAGACGAAGAATAAAAATAAGGAGGAAGGAATGACGTAAAGTGAGGAATAAAAATAAGGAGGAAGGAATGACGTAAAGACGAGGAATAAAATAAGGAGGAAGGAATGACGTAAGAGACGAGGAATAAAAAATAAGGAGGAAGGAATGACTTAAAAGACGAGGAATAAAAATAAGGAAGGAAGGAATGGCGTAAAAGACGAGGAATAAAATAAGGAGGAAGGAATGACGTAAAAGACGAGGAATAAAAATAAGGAGGAAGGAATGACGTAAAAGACGAGGATAAAATAAGGAGGAAGGAATGACGTAAAAGACGAGGAATAAAGATAAGGAAGGAATGACGTAAAAGACGAGGAATAAAAATAAGGAGGAAGGAATGACGTAAAAGACGAGGAATAAAAATAAGGAGGAAGGAATGACGGAAAAGACGAGGAATAAAAATAAGGAGGAAGGAATGATGGACGAGGAATAAAATAAGGAGGAAGGGATGACGTAAAAGACGAGGAATAAAAATAAGGNAGAGAGAGGAGAGAGAGAGAGAGAGAGAGAGAGAGAGACGAGAGACAGAGAAAGAGAGAGAAAGAGAGAGAGAGAGAGAGAGCGAGAGAGAGACGGAGACAGAAAGAGAGAGACTCATACAACACAGGACGAGAGAGAGAGAGAGAGAGAGAGAGAGAGAGAGTTCCAAGGAAAGATCATTAGTAGTAAAACTGGTTAATAGTAGTCTCATTCTGGCGTCTGACGTGTTCGTAGCTTGTAACTTTTTTTTTTTTTTTTTTTTTTAAGTACCGGTCTTAGCAGTAGTGTAACCGTACCGAGATTACAATACCAATAAAAAGGATAAAGAGGAAGAGAGAAGGAGAGGAAGAGAATAGAGAAGAGCGTAAGGAAATGCAGGAGGAAGAGATAGTGAAGATGGATGAGGAAGATGATGTGGCATAAAGAGAGAAAAAAAATAAAAGGATAAGGAATAGGAAATAGAGATAGCAGTGCAATAAGATGATAAAGACAATAATAAAGGAAAGAAGCATCAGTGAAGATGATAAGAAAGAAGTAGAATAGGAAGGGAAAGAGATAAATAAGAGAACAGGGGAATGAAAGAAGTAGAGACGAAGAAGCGGAATAAGGAGAGGAAGAGGATAAAGAAAATAAGAAGAAAAGTGAAGATGATGAAGAGCAAGTGAACATAACGAAGAAAATGATAAAAAAAAACGAAAGAATACGAAAAAATACGGAAAGAATCAAGACAAAAATAAAGAAAAAGAGAAAAATGATTAGAAAGAAAATCAACACAAAAGAGAGAACGAGAGTAAGAGAAAAAAGAAGAAAATAACAAAGCAGTTTATCAAGTGCTTGTATGTTTGTGATAGGACCGGAGGGAAGGGGAGGGGGAGGGGGAGAGAGGGGAGGATATTCGTGTTATGAGGGGGGGGGAGGGTCTGTGAGTGGAGGGAGGAAAGGGGAGGGGAGGGGAAGAGAGGAAGGGAGGGGGTATTCGTGTCCGTGATAGGGAGGGGGAAGGGTGTGTGTCTGAGTGGGGAAAGGGGAGGAGGAGGGAGGGAGGGAAGGGGGTATTCGTGTGCGTAGGAGGGGGGGTGGGAAGGCTCTATATCTCTCTGAGTGGAGTGGAGGTGAGGGGGAGGGGGGAGAGGGGAGGTGGGGGAGGGAAGGGGGATAGGGGAGGGTGATGGGGGGAAGGGGGGAGAGGGAGAGGGGGTGGGAGAAAGGGGGTGTAATAAGACCAAAGTAGACAAGGATGAAACGCTTCCAGTATCAGCGGCGCATAAAATCACTATAAAACTTCGCAATTTGACATCTCCAACCCTTCCCTTTCCGTCAGCTTTTCCTAATTAATTTCGCCTAATGGACGCTGAACATCCTCGCAAACACCCATTATGATTCAACCCGATTCTTGTCCCATTGTGGGCGCAAAAAAAAAAACAGGAAAGAAGAGAAAGAAAGAAAGAATAAAGAAGAGAATTGGCTTATGAACACACAAACACACGTACATACATACACAGATATATTGCACACTAATACATATATACACACATATTTGTATATACACACACACATTTATACACATACATACATGCACATAAATATGTATGCACACAAACACACACCCACACATATATACACATCTTACATATGTATGTATGCACTCACACACACACACACACACACTTATACATATCTTACATATGTATATACACCTCAATAAACAAAGCTACATAATTACACCAAGACAAGAATATATCGGAATTCCTCTCTCGAAAAGAAGAGAAAAGAATAATAAAAAAAAAATCTCATTTGCTTAATATAATCACCTGGGCTTAATTACAACTCAGCCGATGAGTGTTGAAAATTATGACCGGATCTGGACGTCACGCGGGCGGAAGAGAGGGGGGGGGGGGGAGGAGGAGGAGGAGGGGGGTAAGAAGAAGAGGAGGGGACGGGGGGGGGGGGGAGACGGCGAAGTGGGGAGAGAGGAGGAGGAGGAGGAGGTGGGGAAGAGGCGGCGAAAGGGAGAGAGAGGGGAGAGGAGGAGAGGAAGGGGGGGCAGAGGGGATAGGAGGAGGAGGGGTAAGGAGGAGGGGGAGGGGAGACAGCGAAGGGGGTGAGAGAGGGAGGAGGAGGAAGGGGAGACAGCGAAGGGGTGAGAGAGGGACGGGGAGGGGGAGGGAGGGAGAGAGGGCCCTAAATCACCCTGGCATTACCGCCAATAATATGAGCAGAAGATAAAAAGGCTATTAAGTTGTCCGACTTGATGTTTAAGTATCTCCTCGGTCTACACACCTCACGCGAAACCGCCCTTTCCTTCACACCCCGTCTGGCCTGGTCTTCGGGGCCTCCTCCTCCTCCTTCTTCCTCTGTTTCTTCGCATTCTTTCTTCCTTTCCTCTTCTTAGTCATCCTCCTCCTCCTTCTTCCTCTGTTTCTTCTCATTCTTATTAACGTTCTTCTTCTTCGTCGTCGTCCTCCTCCTTCTTCTTCTCCTCCTTCCTCTGTTTCTTATTTGTTCCTTTCTTCTTCGTCGTTGTCGTCCTCCTTCTTCCTCTGCTTCTCCTCCTTCTTCCTCTGTTTCTTCTGCTCCTTCCTCTGTTTCTTCGTCTCCTTCTTTCTCCCTCTTCTTATCCTCTTACCACTACTGTTTGTTCTCTTCCTCCTCCTCCTTCTTCCTCTGTTTCTTATTCTCCTTGTCCTCTTACCACTACTGCTATTTCTTCTCCTTCCTCTGTTTCTTCTTCTTTCTTCCAATCCTTTTCCTCTTACTATTGCTATTTCTTCTTCGTACACGTCGTCCTCCTCCTTCCTCTGTTGCTACTCCTTATTTCTTCTTCTACTTGTCTTCTTACTTCTTACTGCTGTTTCTTCTTCTTCGCCCTCCTCTTTCCTCTTCCTGTTTCTTCTTCCCCTTCTTTCTTCCTCTCCTTGTCCTCTTACCACTATTGCTATTTCTTCTTCGTCTTCGTTCTCTTCTTCTTTTACTTATTCATTCTCCACCTCCTTCTTTTTGGCTTCTTACTCCTTAGTCTCTTTAGGGAAAGAGGAAAGGGAGTAAGGAAGGGAAGAAGAGTGAGAAAATAGAAAGTAAAGAGAAGAAACAAATAATGAAAATAGGTAGAGAAGAAGAAGAAGAAGAAAAAAAAAAAAACAGAGACAGACAGAGAAAGAAAAGAACGAGAAAAAAGTACAATCTAAAAAAAACGAAATAACACACACACACACGCAAAAAAAAAAAAAAAAAAAAAAAAAAAAACGAAAAAAAACGAGACGGTTCCTTATAACGGTGTTCCAGCCACCGCGTCCCTCCTCCTCCACCCGGTTATGCATACATTTTGCTCCCGGTTCATCTCCCCGTCATTACTCACCTGGCGCAGCGTCAGTAAGAAATCATTTCCCTCTTTTTGTTTACTCGCCCGGCGCCCTTCAACCCGTGGTTATACAATCAGGCGTCGTAAATATAAAACTTGACCGTACGTCTCCGGTCTCTGCTCCTGTCGCTCTTTTCTATACGTTATCGTGTTTGTTTTATTTTAGTCGTTCCTTTATTTTGGTTTAGTTTTTTTATCGGTTTGATTTTGTGCCCCTTCTGTATATGTATATGTATATATATATACATATATATATATATATATATATATATATATATATATATATATATCTATATATCTATATATCTATATATATATGTATATATATATAGTATATGTATATAGTATATGTATGTATATATGTATATAATATATGTATGTATATATGTATCTATCTCTATGTATATACACATATATCTTTTTTTTTAGGGGGGGGGGAGTTGTCTCTTGTTTTCAGTTTCCGTATTTCTACCTTCATCTCCTTTCTTCCGTTTTATTTTCTATTTTTTATCTACATGCTTTTTCTTGCACTTTTTTGCCATCTCCCTCTCACTTTCATTCCCCTCTTGACTTCTATTCCCTCTCACTTTCCTTTTTCACTCTATCTCTATCTCCATATTTCCCTCTTATTCCCTAATATCTACCGATACGCTCTTCTCACCTTTTTATCAATTTACCTCTGTTATTCCTCTCTCACTTATTCATATTTTCTGTATCTCTATCTGCGTCTCTTCCTTTTTTTTCATTTTTTAAAATCTTTACTGCGGTCTGTCTCTTTTATCAATCAACCTGTCTCATTTACTTTCATAATTCCCATGATCTCTTTCTGTATCTGCGCCTCTCTCGGTTTCCTCTAAATTCTGTAATCCCCGTCTTTTCTATATTTATTGTTTCTTGTTTTTTTTATTAATCTACCTCTTATCTCTCCTCTCTTATCTTCATATTTACCGATTCTTTTCTTCGTATTCCATCTATTTCTACTGCGAATTCTCTCTTTTATCTACCTCTCACTAATCTCCATATTTTTCGTTCTCTGTCTGCTGACTCTTCCAATTCTATAGTTTATTTCATTTCTATCTCTACTACGGCTTCTCTTTTGTTAACTTATCTCTATCTCTCCCTCAATAATAATACCCTCTTCACGTTTTACCAGTTCCTATCTATCACTAACCTTTCTACCAATTTACCTTTATCTCTCCTTTTCACTTACCTTCTTTATCTGCTGACCTCTATCTCCTTCTCACTCGCTTTTTCTTATCAACTTACCTCTATCTACTGATTCACCTTTTCATCATCTTACCTCTACCTCCCTCTCTTTATTTTTTATCACCTTAACTCTATCTCCTCACTTACCTTCTTTATTAATTTACCTCTTATCTCCTTCTCACTTACCTTCTTTATTAATTTACCTCTCATCTCCTTCTCACTTACCTTCTTTATTAATTTACCTCTCATCTCCTTCTCACTTATCTTCTTTTATCAATATATCTCCCTCTCGCTCAGCTTCATCATTCCTGTTCTCCAAGCTGTAATAAATACAAAGCGACTGCGGACTTAACGGGACTTCTATGTGATGCGCTCCTCAGACGTCTGCGCGGAGAGGGAGGGAGCGAATAGCATCGGCTGTTGAATGGCAAGCACTTCGTTTTGGTCGGAAAGTTCTAAGGGTTTTTGCTCTTTGTTTATTCTTATTCTTTTTTATCCTTCTTAATTTTTTCTCTCTCTGGCTGATGGTCTCTCTCCGTCTTTGTCTTTGTTTTTTCTCAGTGTGTGTCGGTCTCTGTCAGTCTCTCACTTTTTCTCTTCTCTTTCTCTCTCTCTCTCTCTCTCTCTCTCTCTCTCTCTCTCTCTCTCTCTCTCTCTCTCTCTCTCTCTCTCTCTCTCTCTCTCTCTCTCTCTCTCTCTCTCTCTAAGTTCGAGGTTTTGGTTTGCGGTGAAGTAACGGATAGTGAGGATGGTAGTGATGGAGGAGATGGAAGAGGAAGAGAAAGATGAAGTAGTACAAGTTGAAGAAGTAGAAGAAGAAGAAATATATATAGACGAAAAACGAAAAAGACGAAAAAGAAGAAGCGGAGGAAGAAGAGGTAGAAGAAGAAGAAGAAGTAGAAGAACCAGAAGAAGTAGAAGTAGAAGAATACGTAGTAAAAGTTGAAGAAGTAGAAGAAGAGGAAGAAAAGGAAGTAGAAGACGAAAAAGAAGAAGCGGAAGAAGAAGACGTATAAGAATAAGTAGAAGAAGGAGAAGAAGCAGAAGAAGTAGAAGTAGAAGAATAAGTAGTAAAAGTAGAAGTAGTAGAAGAAGAAGAAAAGGAAGTAGAGAGACGAAAAGAAGAAGTGGGAAGAATTGGTAGAAGGAGAGAATCAGAAGTAGAAGTAGAAGAATAAGAATAGAAGTTTGAAGAAGTAGAAAGAAGAAGAAGAAAAGGAAGTAGAAGACGAAAAAGAAGAAGCGTAAGAATAAGAATAAGTAGAAGAAGCAGAAGCAGAAGTAGAAGAAGAAGAATAAGTAGAAGAAGAAGAAGGAGAAGAAGCAGAAGAAGTAGAAGCTGAAGAAGTAGAAGAAGAAGAAAAGGATGTAGAAGACGAAAAAGAAGTAGAAGAAGAAGTAGTAGTAGTAGGAATAAAAGATAAAAACGAAGAAAAAAAGGAGGAAAAACAATAGGACTCAAATCTTTCGGTGCTTTTGAAATTCCTGTTCACTTATCGTCTTTTCTTTTCTTTTCCTTATTCTTTAGGGGGAGAGGGGGAGAAGGGAGAGCTGGGAACGGGAAGAAGATAAAGTCTCATAAACTGAATAATTCCCGTCTCCTTCTTCCCCCACCATTACCCGTATCTGCCCCCCCCCCCCCTGTCTACCACCACTCACCTTCCCCACCTCTTTCCCAACCCCTCTAAAACCCCACCCCTTCCCAACTTCTTCCGATCCCCGCCCTATCCCCCTACCACTCATTTCCCCCCCCCTCTAAATCCCACCCCACCCCATCCCCTACCACTCATATTCGCCCCCCCCTTAAAATCCCCCCCCCCCATCCCCTACCACTCACCCCCCCCCTCTCTGAAACCCCACCCCTACCCCGTCCCCCCCACTCATCTCCCCCCTCTCTAAAACCCCACCCCACCCCCTCCCCCTCCCACTCATCTCCCCTCTAAAACCCCACTGCATTCCCCTAACCACTCACCCCCACCCCCTCTAAAACCCCATCCCTCTACCACTCACCCCCCCCCCCACCCCACCTCAAACCCCACTCAAAGCAAAAATTAGGAAACTAAATCCTTGATGAGTGAGGTTTCAAGAAAAAGGTGGAGATTGGACTCGGTTGTGAGGCAAGGGGGAGGGGGAGGGGGAGTAAAGTGGCTGGGGTGGGGGGGTGGGAGTGGGGGGTGAGAAGACAATGATGAAAAACCTCCCCCCTGTCGAGGTTGGCTTCACCCGGGGTTCCTAGTGGAGATGGAGAGCGCAGCCGGGTCGTCATTACGCCAAAAAGTGACTGGAAGTGTAATGTGCAAGGAATTTACTCGAGGGGTCCATTTTTTTTTTTTTTGGGGGGGGGGGGGTGTTTGGGGGTGTTCGATACCTTGGCCGTGTTCGTTCTGGCTTCTTTTTTTTCGTGGGTTTGGGGTTTTGGCTCTTGGCTTGGGGGTCGGGTTTGTTTGTGCTGTTTGTTTGTTTGTGCGTTTTTTTTGTGTGTGTGTGTGTTTGTTGTATTGTTTGCTTCGGGCGTGTGTGTGTGTGTGTGTGTGTGTGTGTGTGTGTGTGTGTGTGTGTGTGTGTGTGTGTGTGTGTGTGTGTGTGTGTGTGTGTGTGTGTGTGTCTGTCTCTGTGTGTGTGTGTGTGTGTGTATGTGTTTGTGCGTGCGTTTTTATGTGAGGTGTGTGTTTGTTGATGAGTTTTTATTATTAACTGATAAGTGTATTGCCAAGTGATTGTATTTTTTTTTCTATTTCTTCGTATATTTCTACTTATGCATTTGTCTTCTCCTTTCTCCCTCTCCTTGCTTCGCCCATGACCTTCCTCTCCGCCCATTCCCATCCCTGACCCACACCACATAAACCACCTAAAGTTTCTTTAATTTAACACCGGACGCCACCAGCTGTCTGTATCGACGTAGCTTACCTGTCTGTCCGGCGAGCGAGCAGGCACACCACCTGTCTGAACCGTACCTTTGAACACCTGCTTTCACTGCTCATTACGCGTTGATTCGGCTCCGTAAGGCAGGTATTAAGATTTATTTTTATGGTTCGTAATACGGTGAAGGAATTCGCTGTTTTTTTGTTGATGCTTTTGGATGTTGTGTGTTTGTTTGTGGAGTAGATGTTGAGGTAATGTAGTGAGGATGATTAATGATATAATGATGTTGATTATGATATCAATGGTACTTAAAGTGATGGAGATGTGAATGATGATAATGAATAATAATAATAATAATAATAATGATAATAATAATAATAATAATAATAATAATAATAATAATAATGATAATAATGATAATAATGATAATAATAATAATGATAATGATAATGATAATAATGCTAATAATAATAACAATAATCATAATAATAACAATAATAATGCTAATAATAATAACAATAACAATGCTAATAATAATAACAATAATAATGCTAATAATAAAAATGATAATAATAATGATAATTATTACGATAATGATAATGGTGATAATTATCTAGACAATGTTAATAGCAGTAATAGCAACTGTAATAATGATAAGAATGATAATAATCATCATAGCGATAATGTTGATAACAGTAATAACAAGTATAATAATGATAAGAATGATGACAAGGGCATTGGGAACAATATTCTTGATACAAACTTAATAAAGTCTTTCAAGATTTTATATTAGATCGCCTTGCAAAGATTGCAGATTAGATAGATCGACTGTTAGTATTACATAATTAGGGAAGGAAATAGAAGATTTGATATTACACATAAACAAAATAAACAGGATATGAGTGGGATCGTAAAATATATGCGAGGATTTTATTTATTATCGTTTTTTTTATCGTAATTGCAAATTGTTTTTTGTTTCTATTTTCTTCACTTCGGATTTTACCTCTCTTTCCTTCTCTCTCTCTCTCTCTTTCGTTATCTTTCTCTTTCTTTCTCTCTTTATCTCTCTCTCCTTCCTTCTCTATTTCTCTCTTTCGTTATCTTTCTCTTTCTTTCTCTCGTTATCGCTCTCTCTCTCTCTTTCGTTATCTTCTCTTCTTCTCTCGTTATCTCTCTTTCTCTTTCCTTCTGTCTCTCTCTCTCTCACTCTCTTTCTCCTCCCTCCCTCCCATCCATCCCTCCTTCTCTCCATTCCTTCTCCTGCCCCCCCACCCTTCTACCCCTCCAGCTACCACCCTCCCATACCCTCTCCTTTCCCCCTTCCCCCCTCCCCCATCCCCTCACGCTCCCCTCCAGCTACCACCCTCCCATGCCCTCTCCTTTCCCTCCTCCCCATCCCCCCCCCCGCCCTCATTCTTTCTCTCACCCTTTTTCAACTGATCAGAATTCCATCTATATAAGATAATTCTAAAAGCCAAAATACCACGGGCGGACACATTATGATTTAGTGTGCAGGTTACTCTGCTCATAATTCTCATTCTTTGAC
>NW_020871918.1:0-10000 GCF_003789085.1 Penaeus vannamei
TAATTATTTTATCTGTGAGGCAGTCTGTTTCTACCTTTTCTTTCTTATTTTTATTTATTTCTATTCTATGACTAATATCAATAGAGTATGGCACATGTCCTGGATAAGTGCATATACTTTTTTTACTCATATAAGATGCAGGTAATGAAGGGTGAACAGAAAAGTATGATGAACTTGCTTGTCTAAGTATACCTTCATCTGAGTGTAAATAATATGAGAAAATAAGCTCATTCTAAAAGCGATTTTCAATGAATGTGGATTGGAGGCGACTCAAATTGCATTATTAATCAAATCTTAAAACATAGACCAAATCATGTCTTTTAAAGTAACAAAAATCTCCCTTCATGTACTACTACTCTGTGTAGTGCAGTGGTATTTTCTCGTCCAGCAATCTTGACCTGCGTTCTAATCCCGCGCCGCCAGTTGATGGTAACCCCGGCCATTCCTTGCACACAAGGGGTAATTTAGAAGTAATAATAAATAGACACCCTGTTCCAAAAATATTCATTGTGACTAATGAAATTAAAAATCATAAATCACCTCCGTTGTTTCTGTTAAAGGTAGATTGAATTGAACTGACATGGCACAGGAAAGACTCGAGTTTGACACTGCTGAACTTGGGTAATGATGCTTTTTTCATTAAGATTTCTTGGAACTGTAACCGAAAAGAGTAAATGAAGAGAAGGTCGTTTACAGATTATATACCCGTAATCAGCATTGCCAAACTTCTCTCCTTCACTAAATAATTTGGATAGAAATCGAAGGACGGCCATCTTGCTATACAAAAATTATTCTCATTTACTTGACAGAGTACGCGGCTGCTCTTCCCACGAAGTGAGCGTGGGGAAAATCAGACACGCTTGCCATTTGAAACCAAGCGAGTGTATAGCTATTTCAACGAAATTATGATTGTTATACTTATCTATATCATCAATTATCATGTTTATTAACATTGCTATTGCCATTACCATTTCTATTACCATTTTCATTATTAGAGGTATAGTAATCATCCCCATCAGTAGCGTATTATTGATATCAATATGATTATTAAACATGACTTACAGTATTACAATCACCATTACTCATTACCATAATCAAAATGAGTGAAATATATTTCATACAGGGACCATATCTCGTCCTCCGTGTTCTAAAAATCCCAAATAAAGCAATAATAAATTCGTGTACAATGACTTCATAGTTTAAGGAACGGTATAGAAAAGATTGTGTTAATATATTGATGTGTAAAATGAAGAGCAAACAACACCCGATTTTACTTGCATTAAAATAGGTTGATAAAAAATAATAATGATAATAATAATGGGCATAAAAAAGGGTATGAAATTATTGGGTATAGAAATGTAATAGAAAGTAATTGAGGCAAAATCTTTCTTACAGAAACTTTTATTCAGAGGTATCTCATACACGTCCGTCAACTCTCGATCGTAACTGACTAGAGTCTTGATGCTGTTATCTGCTGGCGAGAGCTCTACGCACAGATATGATGCAGTTTCTAAAACACTCTTTAGCGGGTGTCTGGGGCGGCAGCGGCGGCGGCGGCGGCTTCGTTGTAGGCCTGGAAATGGGCGAGCTTGGCGGCGACTACCTCAGCAGTGTCCTGGACGGGTTCGGGGACGGGGCCGGGGAGGGCGGCCAGAGGGGCGTCGGGAGCCATGGGAAGGTTGGTGCCGGACGCACGGAAGCCAAGGGCGTCAGCCACGTAGTGCTGAGTCTGAACCTTGCCCTCAGAGTCCACGTAGTTGTACGAACCACGGACAACACCGAAGGCATCGCGAGACTCAGCGCGTGAAGAAGGACCGCCGGCGTAACCGAAGGAGTACTGACCGATCTCATCCTGAGCGTGATACTGAGACTGGACAGGTGCTACAGGTGCGACAGGAGCTACGTTGTAGGAAGCAGGTGCAGGAGCCAAGTTATAGGACACAGGTGAAGGAGCTACGTTGTAGGAGACAGGTGCAGGAGCTACGTTGTAAGAGATAGGTGTAGGAGCCAAGGTCTTGATTACAGGTTTTGAGGGAGAGAGGAGCAGCTGCGGGAAGGCCACCTGCGTATGCGTAGGGCACCACACCAGAATACCCTGCGTAAGGATAGGCGCCAAGAAGGCCGTGATGGCCTCCATATACGCCGTTGTACGCAAGCAAGGAGGCGCTGCCGCTAGCCACGAGAGCCGCCACCGAAATCACAGTCTGAAATGCATCATTTTCATTACATGAAAATACACTGAATTAGAAACCGAGAAAATTTCATCTTTAAACCTGACTGAAATCACCAAAACGAGAAGAGACTCCGTTCAACCTCAGCGAAAACTGGGGTTCCTAAACTCACCAGAGAGTTCATGTTGGCCACCGTCAAGGAGCTGTCTGGTGGCCATGGGTATGACGCCGTCTTAAATACCTTGGGAACATCTTGACCACCTCAGAAAATGGGCAAGGGGGCGTGGCTTTCCTTCCTTTCTACAGTCTAAATCTTTTGTATCGTACAGCGCCTTGGCTCCTGGGTGAGGCTGTTTTCACATCCCCTTACAAAAATAGACAAATAAAGTAATATGAGAAGTTATTTTATATCATATATTGCCACACTCCTATAGTCTTCTCAGATTCAAATCCTGAAAAAGTCATATCTCCACTTCTGACTGGTGCCAAAGAAAATGTACAAGCAATGGAAAGGTGAACAAAAATGAAAGCGATTCAGGGAATATCTGATTTTAGCTACAGTATTATATCCTAAATTCAGAAAAATTGACTTAACATTTATTTGTCATCATTATTCAGAATATATTTTATATCTATTGTTTTATCATCATCACATTACTATTTTATCACTATTGTTAATATCATGATAATCGTCATCATCATTAGTGGTGTGTCGTTATTCTTTATTGATTTTATTTTTATCCTTTGAATCCTCCCTCGTTATATATTTTTTTTCTTATTGTCATTTTTTTATTTTTCTATTAATCTATATCATTATCATTATACTATGATCATTTTTCATTTATAGCTTTGTAGTAACATTATATTAGTATTGTTATTGCCATTACTACTATGTTATTACTATTTTATTTATTATTGATACTGAAGTTATCAACATTTTTACGATCATTCTATTATTATCATCATTATCATGATTGTTAATCACATTCTTTTTCATGTGATGCATCATATTATTAATACCGCCGTTGATGTTATCATTAGCATTATTATCATGTTATTATCAGTAGTAGTATTTTCTTGTACTGTTATAATTGAATATTGATATCATTATTATGTCAATATCATGATAATTAGTAAGTGGTAAACAATACAATGATGATGGTTATGATGATAACGGTAATGTTAGCAATAACAATAAGAATAAAGATAATGATAATGATAATGGTAATATCATATGAGGATGATATAACAATCAAAGTCTTTATTATAACTAGAATCATTATTATCGTTTTTGTTATTTTTACGTTCTCATTATTATTGAATTATTATATTATCAATATCATTTAGCATTAACATTATCGTTGTTATTATTGGTGTTTTCATTCTTATAATTATTGTCAGTGTGATTCTTATTTACATTATCATTACTATCATTTTCATCATCATCAGTGTCTTTTATTGTCATTGCTAAGATTAGACATAATATAAGAATGCAATCATTATCAGTGTTGTTTATTATGGATAATAGATTTATTCACTATGATTATCATAATTAGTTATCATTTTCCATCTATGTCGAAATATTGATATTGTCATCAATTATCCATTATCTATCTATAATCACTCTTATGTGATTATTAATTATCATAGAAAAATTAGTCAATTCGGCAGCATTCATTATCAAATTATAATTTTCAATGATTTCGTAATATAGTACCACTGACCTAGTGTGGCTCGTTACTAAATACGTATCCACATGTCTCTTTTTATCATTATATGATACTCGGTTAATGCACATTCATAATAATTCATATTTAGACTCGGCATCCAATTTTCCGTTATCATTAATGTCATCACAGCCTTGTTTATTACAAGAGAATGCGCTAAACTCTCGAGCGATGAACTGATAGTCTGTGCGAGAAATGATTCGACACGCTCCAAGACTGTATCGATATCGTTTCGGCTCCTCACTCACTATACTAAGTGTGTCTTTCTGTATCTCTCAATGAGGGTTTAATCGCGGATGAATTCAATATATGTAAATATGAGGCGCAAGGACACGTTTGTTCTCAGTTCTTGCATGACAAAGGGGTTTCACGCATCGCTACACACGCATCACCAAAGATGTTAGAAACATGGAGTGAGATTTATAGAGAATATATTCAAGAATAGAATAGAGATCCAGTCGCGACGATCATTTCTCGTACCCTATTTTATTACTGAGGGTGGATCATAGGATGGTTTCAACAATGTATAATATAAGCACTAGCGTCGAATCACAAGAGGCAATAATATCTGTGGCACACAAGAGAGCTGCCTAGGGAGCGAGGTGCGTGCCTGAATCATGACTGGCATGCATCTTGGTGTAGTTTAAGAACGACACATTTCACAGCCGGATCTTGAAGTTTTGGCGATGATAACGGGTAGTTCTTATCATTCACAAGATTAGATTGGAAGAGCCACTCATTACATGTGTCGCAGAAGATTATATAAAAATAGATTAAATTTGAATCGTTAACTGATTACATGATAAGAGATATGTGCTTTATATGTGTAATGAACACATGACGCCTCACCACTTTCCTCATATTGCGACTAACTGTCTGATAGTGGTGTTAGTGCTGTGACTATTACCTCGAGGCTCTAAGTAAGGATGCAGGAGCCAGCAGTAGTCTCTGTTAAGTAATAGCGTATAGACACGTGCGTCACTATTGGTAGGTCGATTCTTTAGCCTGTGCTGTTCTGAATTCTGCGGCAGATGTCCAGGTATGTACTCTATACGAAGGACGTCTCAGCTTCTCAAGACTGGATGGGAAAGAAAGAAAGGTTAATGGGTGGGATAGAAAAGGGAACTGGAGGGGGGTAGTGTCCCACTAGTTTATTGGGTATAGATGTGTTCTACTTAAGCTAATACACAGTGCAGACATGAGCACTACAAGAGGTAGCTTATCCTGCAAAGCTCACTTTTGGTCATCCTATGTTTCAATAATTTCTCTGGTTCCTGTGATATGATTAGACATCGTATACATCCAAAGTATCATTCAGTATTAGTGCATGATAATATTATGAGAGTAATGCATACATATAATCACTATTATCATTAAACAATGTATATATAACGTGTAATTAATATATATAATAAAGTATCATAGTACTACTTATATATATAGTTATATATCATTATATACACGTCTCCTAACAACGTATTTAAGGTTCCTGGCGTTATATGTTATCAAAACTGGCTTTTCGTGTTTTGTTATGTTGGTTTCGCTATGAATTTTGCCAGTTTACATGCTATTTGTATGCATTGATGTATAGTGATATATATCTATTATTATGATACTTAGAGTACTATAAATACTATTGATATTATATTAGCAGTCGTGGTTGTTGTGTATGTGATTCGGTAGAATGCTGTTGTTTGCTTCTTGTTGTTTTTGGTGCGTTGGGGGGGTATTTTGGGGGTGCTCGTGTGTGAACGCACTATAATATACGTGGCAACTGACATAGTTTGTTTTCATTATGTATCATTATAATTATTATCATAAATGTGCTCTGCGTACAACGTTATCTTGAGCTGACTTGCGGTTTAAAGGGTTCAGTTGCATCAAGTATGCCTGAAGAGTGATAAATCTCTTATTATCTTATAGAACTCAACAGTAGTTCGTGCATTTTTTGTTACACAGATAATCCAAGGGAAGATGTGCAAAAATGATAAAAAAAACAATCATCATCAAATGACGAATGTGATCGTTCAAGGTACCGCTATCTAGACCTAGACCTTGGCCACCGGGCTATCAAGCAATAGAGAGCAGTTTATGCGAGGCACTGGCCGGGCGGTGCATTTTGCCGAGTGAAGGTGGGCGTGGGCGGGTGTGTGAGGACCACCACGGCCTGGGAGGTACGTTGTCCGCGGCGAAGAGAGGCGGCGTCTGTTCTGCGGCGTGAGTGTCGTTCTCGTGAGTATCGTAGTATGCGATGAGCTGGCGTGGACGTCTGGAACGGGGCACCGAGCGTTTGTATCGAGGCGCAGCATGCAAACTAACGTTGGTTGCCACGGATGGGCTCAGTTCGGTGGCCATGTGCCTGGAGATCGAACCGAAAACAGGAGAGAAAAGCAACTCAGGTTCCAGGATTGGCTGGGTCCCGACGCTCCACACTTGTCGCGCTGGTCAAGTGCCGAGGGCTCGTAGTGGTAGAACCCTCGCGTCAGCGCCAGAGTCCAGACGGCGGAAATGAACCCGGGGGTAGAGCAGGTAGACGATCACCGTAGTACCCTGAGGGGGGTAGTAGCGCCCGACAAGTCACGGACCATCTGTTTCCCAGGCCTTACTTCAAGAGACGCCGGCCGGCTCGTGCCGGCCGTGGTCCGCGGCACAGAGACGCCGCTAAAGCACGGTGGTGTTTTCGGCTGTGACGAGAACTCTGAATAGTATCATGGTGCGTACGCAGCTATACTCACGCCAGGCAGAATAGACACATCAAAGCACTCGAGGCTTTAGCTCGACCCTATCGAGAGTTCAGAGCACGGACTGTATTCCGCTGGAACAGGGTGAGTCGGGGACAAGGGGTCCGGGGAGGGCCGGCAGAGGGGTCGATAGAGGGGAAGCTACACGGGAAAGTTGTGGCTCCGTGTAGTAATCTGGGGAGGGGAATTCTCTGCAATTTTTATTTTTTTTTCCGACAGGGTAGCAAGGTGGGTCAAGCCAGTCGTAGTGCTGGAGCAGAGGTTTCTGAAACCTTATGCCTACCCAGATACAGAGACATTGTCCCTCATACCCTAGTTTGTAACGACGCACGGAGCATTACTTTTTTATGCCACGAAAGGCAATCCGCAGATCTAGTCAGTCGTGAAAAGTATATGGACTCCACCGTCCTCGGCAGTATTAACCCTTAGGTGAAATGGAGTTTAATTCAAAAGAACACGATTTTCATGCAGTTCGGGTGTTGGTGTGCTTAGCTTTTTTTAATCCTGAAGGCTCGAATACGATCGAACTTATATGAACTAGGATGCATACAACATATTGGTTCCTAATACAAAGGGACCGCTACGGTGGTTTTAACGTAGATGAAAACGTAGATTGTACAACGGAAGAAGCTATATAACTGTTGTAGTGCCAGTATCAAGTTCATGTGGGAGGATCCTATAGTAGGAATCAACTGTGATAGAGAGCGTAGGATGCCTAGGAGGATCATGAGGTCTTGATTAATAAAGTTTGACTTGGTTTGTACGCGCCGCTGGTATAAAATATATTTCACTCATTTTGATTATGGTATGATGAATAGGGGAATGGGTAAGGAGTAGATGTGTAAGTCATGTATAAGATACATCATATTGGGAATATAATAAGTATCGCACTACTGATGGGAGATGATTATATACCCCTGCTACTAATGAAATTGGCGGGTAATGGAAATAGATAAAGTGGGCAATAGTCCCATGTCGTCCATATAATCATTCAATAAGTTGATGATATCGATATATGCCGACTGAAGTTGCATGAAGATTTACGGGGGCATGAGTTATAGACACACTATGCATACCACTCGGATCTCGGTTAAAGCAAATGCCAACGTGTCTTGATATTATCACCGCCTACTGCGTAAGAATGAGGCGCCAAGACAAGGGCGGGTGACTTGGTGGCTCGGAAAGCAGGTAATAGTCGACGCTAAAGCCGTCTTGTCAGTAATTTGAGAGTATAATTTGTATAAGACGCAAAGGCTGATAGGGGAGTGGCGCTGCTGAGAGGCTGTTCTAAGCACGATGAGCCCCAATCCGATCACTACGGTTGGAAGTAATAGGTGCTGATGAAAATGGAAAACATTTGCAGGAAGAGAAATGTTGGGTCACAATACGCTAGGCACGTACGGGTAATTATCAGGTAGTACTCTAGAGTAATAAGAAAACACACACGTAGAATCATCGAGACGTATTTTAATTTTCCAAGTTTATCCTATACTTTTTGGGGCAGTTAATCTATGTCATACAACAAAAAGTTTCCATGACGAAATGGCCCATCAATTAAATTCTAGAAAAAAGAATGCATCTATGATTAACCGTCTTGAACCCAGTTCATGACTCACGTAATGTCAGCGAATTACAAACGCATTAGCTTCCGCGTCGGGGAGATCTCTCTTCCTGGTGCGATGGCTCCAGTTCCACATTACAAAGGTTATAGCTGTCGAATGCCTCCAACGGGTAATGTAAGACAATTATCAGAGCGAGCTTAAAATACCACCGAGGGACGAGAGATAGGAGCATTGATTTGTATTGATTTGTAAAGGTTTGGGGAATCGTTGCTATTTCTCCTTTACTCAATTTCAGACTTTCGTTTGACGAATAAATAAAATGTTCCTAAAAGTTACAGGATAAATTGTAATGCTGAGATGAAACATCAGTTGTAGCGTGTTATATATTGCAATGCTTTTAGGACGATCTCTTCACTATTGGTAACCTTTGAGTGCCTTTAATAAACTGCTGTACAAATTATCACAGGTGCGATTGGTTGTTCTGTGAAGAGCGCGAGAGTGGGTGCACGGAAGGAGTTACCTGACCATAATTCAGACTGGGGATGTCGGCGCGATGGAAAACGAACAGAGAATATAAAGAACAAACAAAGAGTCCAGATACAAGAGTGGTTGCATCTGGACGATGAAACAAGAGTACTTCTAGGACTGTGTCATCTAACTGAATGAATTGATTCGAACTGAAAATAACAGAGCTATTTAGGTTAAAGATAAAGTTTGTGATAAGATTAAGTGGTATAGTCGAAGATTTTGATTCGATAACTTTCGTAATGAAAGACGAACTGCATTTGTCTATGTGCTTTACAAAAATATTTCTATGAGAATTTGAATCTGAAGATTTACTTGAACATTGGTAACTAAAAATACAAGGATGCAGGATATTGACGATCGCTTCGTTTAACATACAGTCAATGCATTAAACTAGAAAGTTTCAGGACTCTTATCATATGTCTTTTAGAAAGTGAGACAACGTCACTTTGCACATAGATCACTTCTCGTATATATTCTACACACTCGACAGCGCTAAGTAATTTTATCTAAAACATTAGGAAATTTAAAGCCAGGAAGAAGGCAAGGAAGGATTAATAGAATAACGGATAGTTTCAGCCGAGTTAGATATGCAAATAGACTCGGCAGTGAGTTCCTGAGAATTACAATGACTGGTATTATTGTTAACTGTCCGAGGCAGTGCTGTTTTACACTTTTTCTTTGCTTTCTTCAACTCTTACTTATTTCTATTCCCTATCATATACCTGAACAATACATATATATGAGTAAAAAACGTATAAATGATAGCTGAATAAATATCATAGAGCTTGATGCGACAATTCCTGGATAAGTGCAGTCTAGTACGTACATTGTTATTTAACTCATATTAAGAGATAAAGCATGGTTTAAAGGTTGACATGGTTACAAAAAAGAAGTTAAATAAAATGAATGAAAGAAAAATTGCGTTAGTACACTGAAAGGCGGCTATCGAAGAATAAATTAAACATCATCTGAGTGTAATAATCATTAGACTATCGAGAAAATAGAAGCGTTCATTATAAAAGCAGAGAAACCTGGTATACTCATTGAATAAGTACGATTGGAGGTCGACTCAAATTAGCATCTCGTATGCAAAAATTTCAGAACCTCTTATATTATACATACGAACCGTTTAAATATCAATGTTCTTAGTATATGAGATAAATAACATAAATCTGCCCTTGCGACTGTAATTGTTATACTCACATCTGTGTAAGTGCATTCAAATATCTGTTTCTTTCGGGGTTTCACGCGAAAATTTACTTTGACAATGT
>NW_020871918.1:25000-31000 GCF_003789085.1 Penaeus vannamei
GTTGAGTTATATATTACAAAGTATAGTGTATGCAGTATAGATTATTTAGATATATGTATATATTTTATATAGTACAGATTCTATATTCTATTAAGTTCAACAGTTATATACTACCGCTACTAGTATATATATATCAACTATATATATTAACACTTATATAAGGCTTATTTATAAATTATATATAATATGATCACTGTGAGGTATATAGGGTATTTGATATGTGTGTGTGTAGTTGTGGTGATGTGTGAGTGTGTATGTTGCCGTGTCGTGTGTGTGTGTGTGTGGACCGAATGGTGGACATTATTAGCTGTCGTGGATGTTGGTGTGAGTATATATATATGATATATATAATTTATGCTAATTTATATACTATATATAACTGTAATCATATAGAATTTAGTGATGTTGCCCCTCGGGGTATGCTAATATTAGTTCCGATTATTGTTTGTTTTATGTATTTATATATTATGATTATATTGTAATTTAAGACTATACTATCAATAATATTAAATATGATATATATATATATTTATGATGTATTGATATGACATGTGAGTATATGCATATTAAAATATGATAAGAGTAATGTAAGAATGTATATATATATATATATATGATATATAAGAGAAGTATATATATATATATATTTATATATAGTGAATAGTATAAAGTTATAGTATACATATATGTGGGTGAGATGATGTCTGGCAGTGTGCATGAGTGTCTGGTGTGTGTGTGTAGTGTGTGTGGTGTTGTGTCGTTGTTGTGTGAATGTTGGTGTAAATGTGCGTAGTGATGACTGTCTATATTCATATGCGTGTACATGGAATACCATATATGGTGATTGATGTATATATACATAGGTATATGTTATTATATGTATATATGTTACTACAACAACACATTTCACACCATTATTATAGATATAGAAATCTTATATCCAAAGCATTATAGAGGTGATAGATTTATATAGTAGTATAATATATATAGACTACTATTATGAGATATATATAGTGAATAGGTAATAGTATATTATATATATATACCGAGTATAGTAGGATATAATATATATATGATAATATATTATATATAGGGTGGGATAGTTGAGAGGACTAGAACAGAGGAAGAAATCCCACAAAATTATACGAAACTGGACAGGGTGATTGTGAGGCGATGGCTGTGATGGTGAAGTAAGCCAGGGTAGGTTAAATGCAGTTGCCTTCGTCGCTTTCAGGACTGCACACCGTACTGGCGAATGATATTTCACACTCAGTTGAGTGGAAGAATGGACCAGTAATTCACGAGTCAGAAGTCAGCATACCATTATACACTCGTAGCAATAAGCATTATCCCCCAATGCCATGTCGTTCATTGCGTACGTACTCCATCATCCGAGACCCTGCAGTGGCGGCTCCATCATAGAGAGCCACTCATGGGATACTGTGGATACCGTGAACCGAGTCCCAAGTTTAAACATGAATAGCTGGGATCTGCGGTACGCAGCACAATGAGGGCAGCAGGGAACGAAAGTTCTAGAGTCGGTACAGAAGGGTGTTATGGCACACCAACCGCCAGTATGTGGAGCCATAGCTCCCGGCTTTGTCCAACTCTGGCAACCCAGCCCCCTGGAGTTTAGAGAGGATTGGACTCGTAAATTTAAGAGGGACGGGGAGGTGAACCTTGCCAGAGCCTCCTCCCCTCCAGTATGACAATTCTCGGAGTCTCAGTTTTCCATTGTGGCAAATGGAAAATGTGGGAGGCGGAGGAAAGGAAATTGTCTACTCAGAATCCTTAGACAAGTGTTGAGGGCAACGACTGTGGCGGTCCTCGTAGGAGGAAGCGACTGACCGGATGGAACTAGGAAAAATGTGAATAAATAGAAGGTGGAAATAACAGAGATAGCATACTCATCTCACCAGCGGAATTCACCAGAGACGATAACAGAGTGTGACCGCTCAATCCACGATGTGTTAAGCACGCGTTGATAGGGAAAAAGCCAAGGGAACACACAGGTGAGTTGTTGCAGGTCCTTGCAGCCGACTACGTTAGCGGAGGGATAAAGTTTGATAGAGGTGGCTGACTAATTCTGATGAGTCGGAAAAATAAGAGATATATGATGCGGAGAAGAAGGTATCCCATCTGGACGAAAAAGGTAAGAACAAAGCTGAAGGCACACGAAATTGTGTAATGAGAGTATGGGTGAAGACTACTAGAATCTAGGATAGGCGAACCTCAGAAGTACGTCGGGGAGACTCAAGCCATCACAAAACAAAATGGAGGAATGAAGTTACACGGATCTTCATGGGAGTACAGCACCATAGCTACTGAAAAATCTACTGCTAATTCTGTAATCAAGTGCACCCTATTTAGGGGGTAAAGTAAAGTGAGGGAGAGGGTAATGTGACTTACCCAGGAGATTCGAAATGAGAGCGATATGAATGGTACTTAACATTCTGAAGCTTAGAAATTTAGGCGACTTCATGTCAAACTATATATTGGCATAGTGTTGTGATACAACGTGTCACTCTAGGTGAAGGAACAATAATCGTGTATTTTCTGGGAGACCAGTTGGACTAGTATATGCGGTTATCTGATCCAGCGAGTGCAGTCGGAGGTGGCTTGGGGTTGAAAGTATCTGTCTGTCCCCATTGTTCGGGAAAGCTATGCCGCAGCGGGGCAGAAATACCCCGCCCACATGACTGCTCTCCTTTCCCCAGACCGTAATGTCTCTCTCCTCCTTTCCTCTCTTCTCTGCTAAGCTAGTCATCTTCTCATCTCTCTCTCGTCTCTCTCATCTCTGCTACTCGTCTCTCTCTTCTTCTCGCAGCGCCGTGTCGCGTACGCTCTCTCTCTCTCTCTCATCTCTCTCTGTCGTCTCACTCTCTTTCGGTTTCTTTCTAACTTTGCTCTCTCTACCTCGTCCTTCACTCTCTCTCTCCTTAATTCCTTCCGTTTTCTCTTATCATTCTTCCTTCTTTCTCTTTCTCTCTCTCCCTATCCCTCTAGCTGTTTCCCTTCCTTTTGCTCTTCAATAATACGAAAAATTAAACTTTCCTCTATTTAAAGAATTCGTTAAAGGATTCAGGTAACAATACAATTTGCAGAAATTCTATTTCCCGTTCAATGTATAATCACCTGTGAAGACATGTCAGCTGCCGAGATCTCTCACTAGAAATTTCAGTGTATGGGAACTCCGAGTCAAATACATTAAAAGATGAAGTTAGGGAGTACACAAACACCGTTATTAGGTACAGAAAATTAATAAAATAATCTAAAATAATACCGCTCCTTCTACGATTATTAGTATGTGCCACATTATTTTACGAATCATCGTAGAAGCATTTTTTTTGATTGTAATATATTATTTCTTGGTTTTCATGATCATTATTGTCATTATTATTCATAATATATTCATTGGTACTGGCAATCTAAAAACAAAGCAGTCCTGGGTTACTGATGTTTTCACCATTCGATCGTTTGTGTGTGCGTGTGGCGCGGGTTTGGTTTGTCGTGAAAAGTGGAGCCTTGGAGTGAAGGATATATATTATTAATTATTATTATTATTATTATTATTATTATTATTAATTATATATTAACAGAATCGAAATGCCAAAATGCTGGAGTTCTCGGCACAATAAAAGCCTTTTTTAGTACGACTGAAGTTCCCAACGGCGTTTCTTCAGCACATACGCGATCCGTTGGCCTCTGGGCGGAAAGGTCGAGTATGACGTCATGGCTCACGCCCCGCCCTCCAATCGTCGTCTCATCCTACTCCTTTTTTCGTTGCGTTTCGGAGCGTTGTCAGTTCTATAAGGAAATGTTCGCGATACATTAGTGATTGAGAAAGTAAAGACAATCCATGATCACGAAAAAAAAAATCTATCAAATATTTTTGGTACTTTTCTTCATTGCATATCTGTCAGTCTAGACAATGCATATCTACCGGCTGTATAGGTAAATAAATGCATATCTATCAAATAGTAAAACGGATATGCATTTTTATCTCTAAGTAAATGTATATCTGAATGTGTGAATATTTCATTGGGTCGCGCCTCGCACAATTTTAACAAAGTAACTAGAAGTCAGCAGTCACATGTAATAATGATATCCGGATTCATTAGAAGTCTGGCCATGTAAATCCTTTAAATTTTAGTGTTTAACATCAGAAATTAAATAAAGAAAAAAATAGAACTAAAATCAGAAAATTTAGCTAGAAGTAGAGGAGTAACATTCTAATTAATGCGTAATCTACTTTTATCCGTGGCGAGAGGGGAAGACTGATCTTTAAAAAAAAAAAAAAAATTGATGGAGCTTCTGTCAAGAAAAAGCAGAATGAAATTGACGGCCATATTGGATGAACCCAGAACAAATATCTGTGAATGAACTGCAAAGGACGTGTATTTAGAAACTATCTAGACACAATGAACAGCGCCTTGCATCTTTTCTTGAAACGAAATGAAAGTAAAACTAAATGAAACGTAGTTTTCAGTGACAAAAAATAAAACTACTTCGATTGGGTTGGATAAATTTTCCGGATTTTATTGGTGTGTAAACTTGTAGAAGAAAAAAAAAAAAAATAATCGTTTTTTTGGGGGGGTAAATTCAATGTTGTGGAATGTCTTTCAAGTGCAATTATTTTGATTTTCAACCCACAGAAACAAGACCATATTTTATATGTCTTGAATTTGTTATTCTATTTAGACAAAAAAATATATTAATCTGTATAATTTTGAATATCGTGCAGGCAGAGACAAGTTTCCCACAGTTGTACTAATCTGGTTTACAAAGTTATATCTCCTCCTGTGAGCATCTTAGAAATTATGCTCTTCAGAAAATTTATTAAGGGTCTCAGAAACATAATTTGCGAAAGTGAAAAATTATTTTCAGCTCCAACATACTTCATACGACCACCTTCCAACGAAGGCAGCCAGCCTGCCTTGCGGACTATACGTTAAAGCAAAATCATTCAAATCCAGGTAAATTCTTCAACTGTATTAATCTCTCGGTAGAAAAATGTTTTTGTTGCCTCAAAATAACTCCTCGTTTCTCACAACACAGCGGCAAAAAGAGTTACAAGGATCAATATAGTAGTACCTTCTTGGAAAATTTCCGTTTTATCGTCGACCATCGCCATCATTCCTTCGCTATGGCTTCGAACGGTTTCTTTACCGTGTTTCCTTCGCTTGCTGCACCCAAAGACACGGTATTGAGTTCCCCGCTTGGCCTTGATAGCACGTCTGCATTCGGTACATCCAATATGGCGCCAGTCAATTATACTGGCTGCATTTTTGTTAAGCAGAAATCAATGGGTTACTCGATCCAGGCTTTTTTTTTTTTCTCTCTTTTCTTTTCTTTTTACATCAGTGAAGAGAGAGACAGTGTCAATGGGGGTTAGAAACCTGCCCCCCCCCTGGTGTTAATATTTCTTTTGAATATTCCAATCCCTTATATTTGTAAATTACCTTTTTATTCCTCTGATACTCAAGAGAACACCTGTTGATTTATCCGTAAAACTCCTATCCTGATGGTACTCTTAAATCAACGATTATGATTTTCAGAAAGTTCTTATTGCATATGGCTCTTCAGTCTGGACGAAAATTTAACAAGGAAATCATGTAGTTAGTATGCGTGAAATCTGTTGTTTTGTTCAGTCCTATTTTATACATTTCTTAAACAAATCGCTTTAGGCCATTCTAAATGTATTTTATTTTTTCAAATCAGATCAGAAACATGATATTTTGACACTGAATTTTTTGTGTTCGTAAAGTCATCAGTTTAACCGCTATATGAAAGAAGAAAATGAGAACCTAACTGAAGACAATCATTGTATGTCGATGTAAAAATCCTTGCCTTTGGTCAAATATTATATCCGTTGTTTTTTACTTATCATCGATTTAGTAAGTTGGTTTTATAGCAATATACAAATCTTCCATAACTCACTTACTCACTCGCTTCACTCACTCACTCACTCACTCACTCTCTCTCTCTCTCTCCTCTCTC
>NW_020871918.1:31100-57077 GCF_003789085.1 Penaeus vannamei
TGCCATTACCATTTCTATTACCATTTTCATTATTAGAGGTATAGTAATCATCCCCATCAGTAGCGTATGTTGATATATATGATTTATTAAAATGGCTGACAGTATTAAAATCATTAGCATCAAAATGCGTGAAATATTTCATACAGGGACCATATCTCGTCCTCGTGTTCTAAAAATCCCAATAAAGCAATAAATTCGTGTACAATGGTCTCATAGTTTAAGGAACGGTATAGAAAAGATCGTGTTAATATATTGATGTGTAAAATGGAGAGCAAACTACACTCGATTTTACTTGCATTAAAATAGGTTGAAAAAAAAAAAAAAAAAAAAAAAAAAAAAAACATGGCATAAATTGTCCTTTAACATGATAAAAAAGGGTATAAAATTATTGGGTACAGAAATGTAGAAGAAAGTAATTGAGACAAAATCTTTCTTACAAAAAACTTTTATTCAGAGGTATCTCATACACGTCCGTCAACTCTCGATCGTAACTGACTAGAGTCTTGATGCTGTTATCTGCTGGCGAGAGCTCTACGCACAGATATGATGCAGTTTCTAAAACACTCTTTAGCGGGTGTCTGGGGCGGCAGCGGCGGCGGCGGCGGCTTCGTTGTAGGCCTGGAAATGGGCGAGCTTGGCGGCGACTACCTCAGCAGTGTCCTGGACGGGTTCGGGGACGGGGCCGGGGAGGGCGGCCAGAGGGGCGTCGGGCCATGGGAAGGTTGGTGCCGGACGCACGGAAGCCAAGGGCGTCAGCCACGTAGTGCTGAGTCTGAACCTTGCCCTCAGAGTCCACGTAGTTGTACGAACCACGGACAACACCGAAGGCATCGCGAGACTCAGCGCGTGAAGAAGGACCGCCGGCGTAACCGAAGGAGTACTGACCGATCTCATCCTGAGCGTGATACTGAGACTGGACAGGTGCTACAGGTGCGAAGGATCTACGTTGTAGGAAGCAGGTGCAGGAGCCAAGTTATAGGATACAGGTGCAGGAGCTACGTTGTAAGAGACAGGTGCAGGGGCTACGTTGTAGGAGACAGGTGCAGGAGCTACGTTGTAAGAGATAGGTGTAGGAGCCAAGGTCTTGATTACAGTGTTTTTGAGGGAGAGAGGAGCAGCTGCGGGAAGGCCACCTGCGTATGCGTAGGGCACCAAACCAGAATACCCTGCGTAAGGATAGGCGCCAAGAAGGCCGTGATGGCCTCCATATACGCCGTTGTACGCAAGCAAGGAGGCGCTGCCGCTAGCCACGAGGGCCGCCACCGAAATCACAGTCTGAAATGCATCATTTTCATTACATGAAAATACACTGAATTAGAAACCGAGAAAATTTCATCTTTAAACCTGACTGAAATCACCAAAACGAGAAGAGACTCCGTTCAACCTCAGCGAAAACTGGGGTTCCTAAACTCACCAGAGAGTTCATGTTGGCCACCGTCAAGGAGCTGTCTGGTGGCCATGGGTATGACGCCGCCTTAAATACCTTGGGAACATCTTGACCACCTCAGAAAATGGGCAAGGGGGCGTGGCTTTCCTTCCTTTCTACAGTCTAATCTTTTGTATCGTACAGCGCCTTGGCTCCTGGGTGAGGCTGTTTTCACATCCCCTTACAAAAATAGACAAATAAAGTAATATGAGAAAGTTATTTTTATATCATATATTGCCACACTCTTATAGTCTTCTTTGATCCCAAATCCTGAAAAGTCATATCTCCACTCTGACTGGTGCCCAAAGAAAATGCACAAGCAATGGAAAGGTGAACAAAAATGAAATCGATTCAGGGAATATCTGATTTTAGCTACAGTATATATATCAGAAATTGAACAATTATTTGTCATCATTATTCAGAATATCTTTATTATTGTTATCATTATCATCATTACTATTTTTATCACTATTGTTAATATCATGATAATCGTCATCATCATTATTAGTGGTGTCGTTATTCTTTATTGATTTATTTTATCCTTTGAATCCTCCCCCTCGTTATATATTTTTTTTCCTATTGTCATTTTTTATTTTCTATTATCTATGTCATTATCATTAACATGATCATTGTTTTCATTTATAGTTGTAGTAACATTATTAGTATTGTTATTGCCATTACTACTATCGTTATTACTATTACTATTGTTATTGATACTGAAGTTATCAACATTTTTACGATCATTCTATTATTATCATCATTATCATGATTGTTAATCACATTCTTTTTCATGTGATCACCATTATTAATACCGCCGTTGATGTTATTAGCATTATTATCATCGTTATTATCAGTAGTAGTATTCTTGTATTATTATTTGCATATTGATAACTATCATTATTAAAGTCAATATCATGATAATAGTAGTGGTAACAATAACAATGATGATGGTTATGATGATAACGGTAATGTTAGCAATAACAATAAGAATGAAGATAATGATGATAATGATAATGGTAATATCAATGAGGATGATATAACAATCAAAGTCTTTATTATAACTAGAATCATTATTATCGTTTTTGTTATTTTTACGTTCTCATTATTATTGAAATTATTATAATTATCAATATCATTAGTATTAATTAACATTATCGTTGTTATTATTGGTGTTTTCATTCTTAAAATTATTGTCAGTGTGATTCTTATTTACATTATCATTCCTATCATTTTCATCATCATCAGTGTCATTTTATTGTCATTGCTAAGATTATCATTATTATTAATGCAATCATTATCAGTGTTGTTTATTATGATAATGATTATCATCATAATTATCATTATTGTTATCATTCTCATTATTTTCATCATGATTATCATTATCATCATTATCATTATCATTATTATCACTCTCATTATCATTATTATTATCATAATTATCAATTGGCAGCATTATCATTATCAATTATTTTCATGATTCGTAATCATTACCACTACCGTTACTATCAATATCATCACTGTCCTTTTTATCATTATTATTATCATGATATACTGTTATCACTATCATAATAAACATATTTAGACCCACATCCATTTTCCTTACCATTAATGTCATCAGAGCTTGTTTATAGGCAAGAGAAATGCGCTAACTCTCGAGCGAAACTGACTAGTCTTGCGAGAGTTCGACACGCTACTGTATCGATTTTGTCGCTCAGGTAAGGCTTTGTCCCCAACAGGTGTCAATATCATAATTTTGCAAGGAAACGTTGTCTCTCAATCTTACTAAGGTTTATTTTGTGACAAAGATAAAACTGGAAAGATAGATTTAAAGAATTATTTCAAAATATATCCATGTATATATTTCGAATAATAATGGAGTAGAATAATAATGGAGTAGGTAAATAATAAAGGCTATAATGGCTATTGGTGTGCAAGATGAATCCACTGTAGAATGGGGGAGGCGAGTCCTCTGTGACTGCCTGAGTGCCTGTTTAAACAACATGACTGGACTTATTTTGTATTTATTACCTAGTCTTATCATAAACATAGACTACACCACTGTGAAAATAATATTATAATAAAGTGTTCTTTATTGATAACCTATTCTTTATTCACTACTCATGTGTTACCTGGACATACTGTCAAGTAATATGATATCGAGTATGTAAGAATACATATAGATATGCTTTGTCTTCCTGTGTTGAATTTCTCCCAGCAGATGTCAGGAGTGTTAATAGTGCCGCATAAGGCTGGATGGGAAAAGAGAAAGAAAGGTATGGATAGAAAGGGGAACTGGAGGTCAAAGTTATTGATAACTGTTCTACTTAAGTATGTGACTCCATAAAATTTTTCATTATTTTTGTAATTCTATTTTATATTTTTCTGTTCTGTTACATATGATTCACACATACAAGCATATTCATATATAGATAAATATGTGTACATACATATACATAAATATGTATATATATATATGTATATATATATATATATATATATATATATATATATATATATATATTCGGGTATATGTACAAACTGTTTTTGTTTGTTGATGTTGGTTCGTGGATTTATGCATTTACATGCAATTTGTATGCAATATATGTATATATATATATATATATATATATATATATATATATATATATATATATATATATATATACATGTGTGAACGCAGATATATAGGGCAACTAAATATTTTTTTCATTATTATCATCATTAATATTATTGCTCTGCCGTACACGTTACTAGCTGACTGGGTTTAGGTTTCATGACAGTATGCTGACAGTGAAATCATTTAGTTAATAGATCAAACATAATTCGCTCTTTGTACAAATAGTGAGATGTCAAACCTCATCAAATGCGTTCGTCACACCTCACGTGACTGGATTCCAACTCAGTTGAGCACGCGGTAGGAGGTGGCGTGGGCGGGTTGTGGACCACGCGGAGGAGTTCGGCGTCACGGAGGGCGGTCTGGCGGCGGCGGCGTAGGTGGTGGGGACGTGGACGGCGTTGTAGGTGGTGAGGGCGGGATGGGCGGCAGTGTAGTGAAGAGGAGAAGCATAGGTAGTTTGGGTGGGCGTAGTGGAGGGGAGTGGAGAATCCGTAGGAGAAACGGAGAGGAGAGTAGACGCCGAGACCGGGAGCCGCAAGGACGGAACGCTTCTTGCGGGGTCTGGGGCGGCAGCGGCGGCGGCGGCGGCTTCGTTGTAGGCCTGGAAATGGGCGAGCTTGGCGGCGACTACTCAGCAGTGTCCTGGACGGGTTCGGGACGGGGCCGGGAGGGCGGCCAGAGGGGCGTCGGGAGCCACGGGAAGGTTGGTGCCGGACGCACGGAAGCCAAGGGTCAGCCACGTAGTGCTGAGTCTGAACCTTGCCCTCAGAGTCCACGTAGTTGTACGAACCACGGACAACACCGAAGGCATCGCGAGACTCAGCGCGTGAAGATGCACCGCCGGCGTAACCGAAGGAGTACTGACCGATCTCATCCTGAGCGTGATACTGAGACTGAACAGGTGCCACAGGAGCTACGTTGTAGGAACAGTGAAGGAGCTACGTTGTAGGATACAGCTACAGGAGCTACGTTTGTAGGAGACAGGTGCAGGAGCCACGTTGTAAGAGATAGGTGTAGGAGCCAAGGTCTTGATTACAGGTGTTTTGATGGTGAGAGAAGCTGCGGGAAGGCCACCTGCGTATGCGTAGGCACTACACCAGAATACCCTGCGTAAGGATAGGCGCCAAGAAGGCCGTGATGGCCTCCATATACGCCGCTGTACGCAAGCAAGGAGGCGCTGCCGCTAGCCACGAGGGCCGCCACCGAAATCACAGTCTGAATGGAACATTTCCATTACAGCACGTTATATCGTGTAATGAAATCCAGAAACAAAGATTTCATTCAACAACCTTAATATACAAACAAAATATGAGTCCCCATATTCTACCTGGACTACCTTGAACCCACCAGAGCATTCATGTTGACCCACCACCAAGGAGCTGTCTGATGCCCATGGGTATGGCTGCGGTTTAAATACCCGGGGAACATGACCATTTCGGAAGGGGCGTGCTATCCTTCCTTTCTATTTTCGACCTTTCGTTGCGATAAATAAAATGTTCTAAATCCGGGATAGAATTTTGAGATTTACTGTTATATGCATCGCTTATAGGACCATCTCTATTGTTTAACTTGAGGTGCCCTTAAGTAGAGGTTTCAAAGGGATGTTTTGGGTGGCGCAGGTGGTGGAGGGAAAGTGACCCTCGAGGATTGCAGGAAAACGAGAAATAAACACAAAATCAAGTCATTCAAGATTTAGGAAATGTTTACTGATAATTTGAATAGAAATACTATTGAAAAAAAATGTTGGTGAATAATTGGTTATCTGATCAACTGCATGACCCAAAATATTTCTTGAGAATTTGTATTTGAGAAATATCTCTGACAAATACAAGGATGAGCATTTTGTTTCATAGTCATGTAAACAGTTTTACGGCATTTTTTAATCTGAATGGCAAAACACTTGAATAATACTTTGGTAAACAAATGCCGCATAATATTTTTATCTAAATATTAGGAATTCAAATCAGAAAGAAGGCAATGGCAAGGATTAGAAGGTATAATAAATTTCATATGTTTGAATGGGCTGAAGGTTAGCTGCATTATATGCTGAGTATCCTACTACATGGACAATCTGTTTGTTTTTGTCTTTCTTTTATGACTAATGTCAATGGAGATCGGTACTTCTACTATGTAAGTGCATACTCATTTACTCATATAAGATGCAGGCAATGAAGGATGAATAGAAAACTATAACGAACTTTTGTCTAAGTATACCTTCATCTAAGTGTAAATAATATGAGAAAATAAGCTTCTCATTCTAGAAGCGATTTTCAATTAATGTGGATTGGATGCGACTCAAATTGTATTATTAATCGAATCTTAAAACATAGACCAAATCATGTCTTTTTAAAGTAACAAAAATCTCCCTTCATGTACTACTACTCTGTGTAGTGCAGTGGTATTTTTCTCGTCCAGCAATCTTGACCTGCGTTCTAATCCCGCTCCGCCAGTTGATGGTAACCCCGGCCTTTCCTTGCACACAAGGGGTAATTTAGAAGTAATAAATAGACACCCTGATCCAAAAAATATTCATTGTGACTAATGAAATTAAACTAAATCATAAATCACCTCCGTTGTTTCTGTTACACGTAGATTGAATTGAACTAACATGACAGGAAAGACTCGAGTTTGACACTGCTGAACTTGGGTAATGATGCTTTGTTTCATTAAGATTTCTTGGAACTGTAAATGAAAAGAAGGTCGTTTACAGATTATATACCCGTAATCAGCATTGCCAAACTTCTCTCCCTCAGTAAAAAATCTTGGAATAGTAATCGAAGGGACGGCCATCTTGATATACAAAAATTATTCTCATTTACTTGACAGAGTACGCGGCTGCTCTTCCCACGAAGTGAGCGTGGGGAAAATCAGACACGCTTGCCATTTGAAACCAAGCGAGTGTATAGCTATTTCAACGAAATTATGATTATATTTATCTATATCATCAATTATCATGTTTATTAGCATTGCTATTGCCATTACCATTTCTATTACCATTTTCATTATTAGAGGGTATAGTATCCCCATCGGTCGCGTATTGTTGATATCAATATGATTATTAAACATGACTTACAGTATTACAATCACCATTACTCATTACCATAATCAAAATGAGTGAAATATATTTCATACAGGGACTATATCTCGTCCTCGGTGTTCTAAAAATCCCAAATAAAGCAATAATAATTTCGTGTACAATGATTTCATAGTTTAAGGAACGGCATAGAAAAGATTGTGTTAATATATTGATGTGTAAAATGGAGAGCAAACTACACCGATTTTACTTGCATTAAAATAGGTTGATAAAAAATAATAATGGGCATAACATTGTCCTCTTTAGGAACATGATTAAAAAAGGGTATGAAATTATTGGGTATAGAAATGTAGAAGGAAGTAAAATCTTACAGAAACTTTTATTCAGAGGTATCTCATACACGTTCGTCAACTCTCGATCGAAACTGACTAGAGTCTTGATGTTATCTGCTGGCGAGAGCTCTACGCACAGATGATGCAGTTTCTAAAACTCTTTAGCGGTGTCTGGGGCGGCAGCGGCGGCGGCGGCGGCTTCGTTGTAGGCCTGGAAATGGCGAGCTTGGCGGCGACTACCTCAGCAGTGTCCTGGACGGGTTCGGGACGGGGCGGGGAGGGCGGCCAGAGGGGCGTCAGGAGCCACAGGAAGGTTGGTGCCGGACGCACGGAAGCCAAGGGCGTCAGCCACGTAGTGCTGAGTCTGAACCTGCCCTCAGAGTCCACGTAGTGTACGATCACGGACAACACCGAAGGCATCGCGAGACTCAGCGCGTGAAGAAGGACCGCGGCGTAACCGAAGGAGTACTGACCGATCTCATCCTGAGCGTGATACTGAGACTGGACAGGTGCTACAGGTGCGAAGGGAACTACGTTGTAGGAAACAGGTGCAGGTGCCACGTTGTAGGATACAGGTGCAGGAGCTACGTTGTAAGAGATAGGTGTAGGAGCCAAGGTCTTGATTACAGGTGTTTTGAGGGAGAGAGGAGCAGCTGCGGGAAGGCCACCTGCGTATGCGTAGGGCACCACACCAGAATACCCTGCGTAAGGATAGGCGCCAAGAAGGCCGTGATGGCCTCCATATACGCCGTTGTACGCAAGCAAGGAGGCGCTGCCGCTAGCCACGAGAGCCGCCACCGAAATCACAGTCTGAAATGCATCATTTTCATTACATGAAAATACACTGAATTAGAAACCGAGAAAATTTCATCTTTAAACCTGACTGAAATCACCAAAACGAGAAGAGACTCCGTTCAACCTCAGCGAAACCTGGGGTTCCTAAACTAACCAGAGAGTTCATGTTGGCCACCGTCAAGGAGCTGTCTGGTGGCCATGGGTATGACGCCGCCTTAAATACCTTGGGAACATCTTGACCACCTCAGAAAATGGGCAAGGGGCGTGGCTTTCCTTCCTTTCTACAGTCTAATCTTTTGTATCGTACAGCGCCTTGGCTCCTGGGTGAGGCTGTTTTCACATCCCCTTACAAAAATAGACAAATAAAGTAATATGAGAAGTTATTCTATATCATATATTGCCACACTCTATAGTCTTCTCAGATTCAAATCCTGAAAAAGTCATATCTCCACTTCTGACTGGTGCCAAAAAATGTACAAGCAATGGAAAGGTGAACAAAAATGAAAGCGATTCAGGGAATATCTGATTATAGCTATAGTATTATATCCTAAATTCTGAAAATTAACTTATTTGTCATCATTATTCAGAATATCTTTATTGTTATCATAATCATTACTATTTTTATCACTTTTGTTAATGTTATGATAATCGTCATCATCGCTATGATTATCATTATTCATGTTACTAGTGGTAATAGTAGAATCATTATTGAGTGATAGTAGCACTACAATTTCTACCATTACTATTGTTATAATCATAATTATCAGCATAACTTATTTCATTATTACTACTACTGTTAATACCATTATAATCATCACCACTATCATTTTATAATTATAATTGTACAATTGAAGTTACTGTTAAAATCATCACTTTTACCGTTATTAATATTGGTGTTGCTGGAGCTACTGTGGATGATAATTATTTTCATCATTATCAAGAGTAGCAATATTATTATTGATATTATCATTACTACAATTGTATGAATAATCATGTTATCAATGTTACCTTGTGATTATTATTATCATCATTATCATTATCATTATTAACATTCTTTTTATTGGGGCAATTATCATTATCACTTATTATAACTATCATTGCCATCAATGTTATTATCATTACCATCATTATCATTACTGTTATCATCATTATCCCTATTACTATTAAAAATAATATCACTGTTGCCATTGTTTATTGTTGTCAATATTATACCATTATTAGTGGTGTCATTATTCTTTATTGATCTTATTTTTATCCTTAGAATTATTATTATCTCTTATTTCTCTTACTATTATCATTACTTTTTATTTTCTATTATTATCTATAATATTATCATTAATATGATCATTGTTTTCATTTATAGTAGTAGTAGCATTATTTGTATTATCGTTGTCATTACTACTATCGTTATTACTATTATTACTGTTATTGATACTGAAGTTATCAACATTTTTACGATCATTTTATTATCCTTACCATTATCATGATTGTTAATCATGTTCTTTTTCATGTGTTCATCATTATTAATACCGCCGTTGATGTTATCATTAGCATTATTATCATCGTCCTTATCAGTAGTAGTATTCTTGTACTGTTATTTGCATATTGATAATAATCATTATTAAAGTCAATATCATGATAATAGTAATGGTAACAATAATAATGGTGATGCTTATGATGATAACGGTAATGTTTGTAATAACAACAATAATGATGAAGATAATGATAATAATGAAAATGGTAATATTAATAACAACGATGATAATGACAATGGTAATATAACAGTCAAAATCATTATTACCGTTTTTGTTCATTTTTATCGAAATAATTATCTTCATTATCAATATCCCAATCATTAGCATTAACATTATCGTTGTTATTATTTGTGTTTTCATTTTTATAAATATTGCCAGTGTGATTATTATTTATACTATCATTCCTGTCATTATCATCATCAGTGTCATTTTATTGTCATTGCTAAGATTATCACTATTATTAATGCAATCATTATCAGTGTTGTTTATTATGATAATGATTATCACCATGATTATCAGTATTGTATTATTATTATTTTCATTATATATTTCATTATCATTATCATTATCATTTATTATCATTATCATTATTATATTATTATTATAATTGGCAGCATTATCATTATCAATTATTTTCATAATTCGTAATCATTATCATACTATCAATATCATCACTGTCCTTTTTATCATTATTATTGATACCGTTATCACTATCATAATAAACATATTTAGACTCGCATCCATTTTCCTTATCATTAATGTCATCAGAGCTTGTTTATAGGCAAGAGAAATGCGCTAACTCTCGAGCGAAACTGACTAGTCTTGCGAGAGTTCGACACGCTACTGTATCGATTTTGTCGCTCAGGTAAGGCTTTGTCCCCAACAGGTGTCAATATCATAATTTTGCAAGGAAACGTTGTCTCTCAATCTTACTAAGGTTTCTTTTGTGACAAAGATAAAACTGGAAAGATAAATTTAAAGAATTATTTCAAAATGTATCCATGGATATATTTCGAATAATAATGGAGTAGGTAAATAAAAAAGGGCTATAATGGCTATTGGTGTGCAAGAGGAATCACTGTAGAATGGGGAGGGCGAGTCCTCTGTGACTGCCTGAATGCCTGTTTAAACACATAACTGGACTTATTTTGTATTTATTACCTAGTCTTATCATAAACATAGACTACACCACTGTGAAAATAATATATAATGAAAGTATCAAAATGTGCTTTATTGATAACCTATTCCTTATTCACTATTCATGTGTTATCTGGACATACTGTCAAGAAATATGATATCGAGTATGTAAGAGTGCATATAAATATGCTTTGTCTTCCTGTGTTGAATTTCCCCCGGCAGATGTCAGGAGTGTTAATGTGCTGCTTAACACTGACTGGGAAAAGAGAAAGAAAGGTATGGATAGAAAGGGGAACTGGAGATCATAGTTATTGATAACTGTTCTACTTAGGTATGTGACTCCATAAAAGTTTTCATTGTTTTTGTATTCTGTGATTTTATATTTTTCTGTTCTATTACATATGGTGCACACACACACACAAACATATATTCATATATAGATAAATATGTATATATATATATATATATATATATATATATATATATACATACATATACATATATGTATATATGTAAATGTATATATATATGTATATATATATATATATATATATATATATATATATATTCGTGTATATGTACAAACTCTTTTTTTATGTGTGTGTGTGTATGTTGGTTCGTGGATTTATACATTTACATGCATTTGTATGCAATATGTATATATATATATATATATATATATATATATATATATATATATATATGTGTGTGTGTGTGTGTGTGTGTGTGTGTGTGTGTGTGTGTGTGTGTGTGTGTGTGTGTGTGTGTGTGTGTGTGTGTGTGTGTGCGTGTGTGAACGCAGATAGATAGGGCAACTAAATATGTTTTCATTATTATTATTATTATTATTGCCGTACACGTTACTAGCTGACTGAGGTTTAGGTTCATGACAGTATGCTGACAGTGAAATCATTTTATTTAATAGATCATACATAATTCGCTCTTTGTACAAATAGTGAGGTGTCAAACCTCATCAAATGCGTTCGTCACACCTCACGTGACTGGATTCCAACTCAGTTGAGCACGCGGTAGGAGGTGGCGTGGGCGGGGTTGTGGACCACGCGGAGGAGTTCGGCGTCACGGAGGGCGGGTCTGGCGGCGGCGGCGTAGGTGGTGGGGACGTGGACGGCGTTGTAGGTGGTGAGGGCGGGATGGGCGGCAGTGTAGTGAAGAGGAGAAGCATAGGTAGTTGGGTGGGCGTAGTGGAGGGGAGTGGAGAATCCGTAGGAGAAACGGAGAGGAGAGTAGACGCCGAGACCGGGAGCCGCAAGGATGGAACGCTTCTTGCGGGTGTCTGGGGCGGCAGCGGCGGCGGCGGCGGCTTCGTTGTAGGCCTGGAAATGGGCGAGCTTGGCGGCGACTACCTCAGCAGTGTCCTGGACGGGTACGGGGACGGGGCCGGGGAGGGCGGCCAGAGGGGCGTCGGGAGCCACGGGAAGGTTGGTGCCGGACGCACGAAAGCCAAGGGCGTCAGCCACGTAGTGCTGAGTCTGAATCTTGCCCTCAGAGTCCACGTAGTTGTACGAACCACGGACAACACCGAAGGCATCGCGAGACTCAGCGCGTGAAGATGCACCGCCGGCGTAACCGAAGGAGTACTGACCGATCTCATCCTGAGCGTGATACTGAGACTGAACAGGTGCTACAGGTGCCACAGGAGCTACGTTGTAGGAAACAGGTGCAGGAGCTACGTTGTAGGAGACAGGTGCAGGAGCCACGTTGTAAGGGATAGGTGTAGGAGCCAAGGTCTTGATTATAGGTGTTTTGATGGTGAGGGGAGCAGCTGCGGGAAGGCCACCTGCGTATGCGTAGGGCACCACACCAGAATACCCTGCGTAAGGATAGGCGCCAAGAAGGCCGTGATGGCCTCCATATACGCCGTTGTACGCAAGCAAGGAGGCGCTGCCGCTAGCCACGAGGGCCGCCACCGAAATCACAGTCTGAAATGGAACATTTCCATTACAGCACGTTATCGTGTAATGAAAATCCAGAAACAAAGATTTCATTCAGCCAAATATGAGTCCCCATATTCTACCTGGACTACCTTGAACTCACCAGAGCATTCATGTTGACCCACCACCAAGGAGCTGTCTGATGCCCATGGGTAAGGCTGCGGCTTAAATACCCGGGGAACATGACCATTTCGGAAGGGGCGTGGCTATCCTTCCTTTCTATTTTCGACCTTTCGTTGCGATAAATAAAATGTTCTAAATCCGGGATAGAACTTTGAGATTTACTTTTATATGCATCGCTTATAGGACCATCCATTGTTTAACTTGAGGTGCCCTTAAGTAGAGGTATCAAATGGATGTTTTGGGAGCCGCAGATGGTGGAGGGAAAGTGACCCTCGAGGATTGCAGGAAAACGAAAAATAAACAAAAAATCAAGTCATTCAAGATTTAGGAAATGTTTACTGATAATTTGAATAGAAATACTATTGAAAAAAAAAACGTTGGTGAATAATTCGTTATCTGATCAATTGTATGACCCAAAATATTTCTTGAGAATTTGAATCTGAGAAATACCTCTGACAAATACAAGGATGAACATTTTGTTTCATAATCATGTAAACAGGTTTCAGGACTTTATCATAATTTGAAGGACAAAACTTGAATAGATACTTTGGTAAACAAATGCCGCGTAATATTTATCTAAACATTAGGAATTTAAACCTGAAAGAAGGCAATGGCAAGGATTAAAAGGTATAACAAGTTTCCCAGGTTTGAATAGACTGCAGGTTAGCTGCATTATATGCTGGTATTATTTTACTGTCGAGGCAGTCTGTTTCCTTTTTCTTTCTTATTTTATTTATTTCTATCTATGACTAATATCAATAGAGTATGGCACATGTCCTGGATAAGTGCATATACTTTTTTACTCATATAAGATGCAGGTAATGAAGGGTGAACAGAAAAGTATGATGAACTTGCTTGTCTAAGTATACCTTCATCTGAGTGTAAATAATATGAGAAAATAAGCTCATTCTAAAAGCGATTTTCAATGAATGTGGATTGGAGGCGACTCAAATTGCATTATTAATCAAATCTTAAAACATAGACCAAATCATGTCTTTTAAAGTAACAAAAATCTCCCTTCATGTACTACTACTCTGTGTAGTGCAGTGGTATCTTTCTCGTCCAGCAATCTTGACCTGCGTTCTAATCCCGCGCCGCCAGTTGATGGTAACCCCGGCCATTCCTTGCACACAAGGGGTAATTTAGAAGTAATAATAAATAGACACCCTGTTCCAAAAATATTCATTGTGACTAATGAAATTAAAAATCATAAATCACCTCCGTTGTTTCTGTTAAAGGTAGATTGAATTGAACTGACATGGCACAGGAAAGACTCGAGTTTGACACTGCTGAACTTGGGTAATGATGCTTTTTTTCATTAAGATTTCTTGGAACTGTAACCGAAAAGAGTAAATGAAGAGAAGGTCGTTTACAGATTATATACCCGTAATCAGCATTGCCAAACTTCTCTCCTTCACTAAATAAATTTGGGATAGAAATCGAAGTGACGGCCATCTTGCTATACAAAAATTATTCTCATTTACTTGACAGAGTACGCGGCTGCTCTTCCCACGAAGTGAGCGTGGGGAAAATCAGACACGCTTGCCATTTGAAACCAAGCGAGTGTATAGCTATTTCAACAAAATTATGATTATTATACTTATCTATATCATCATATTATTCATGTTTATTAACATTAGCGTATATTGTTGATATCAATATGATTATTAAATATGGCTACAGTATTAAAATCATTAGCATCAAAAATGCGTGAATATATTTTCATACAGGGACCATATCTCGTCCTCGTGTTCTAAAAATCCCAATAAAGCAATAAATTCGTGTACAATGGTCTCATAGTTTAAGGAACGGTATAGAAAAGATTGTGTTAATATATTGATGTGTAAAATGAAGAGCAAACTACACCGATTTTACTTGCATTAAAATAGGTTGATATAAATGGGAACATGATTAAAAAAGGGTATAAATTATTGGGTACAGAAATGTAAAGAAAGTAATTGAGACAAAATCTTTCTTACAGAAACTTTTATTCAGAGGTATCTCATACACGTCCGTCAACTCTCGATCGTAACTGACTAGAGTCTTGATGCTGTTATCTGCTGGCGAGAGCTCTACGCACAGATATGATGCAGTTTCTAAAACACTCTTTAGCGGGTGTCTGGGCGGCAGCGGCGGCGGCGGCGGCTTCGTTGTAGGCCTGGAAATGGGCGAGCTTGGCGGCGACTACCTCAGCAGTGTCCTGGACGGGTTCGGGGACGGGGCCGGGGAGGGCGGCCAGAGGGGCGTCGGGAACCATGGGAAGGTTGGTGCCGGACGCACGGAAGCCAAGGGCGTCAGCCACGTAGTGCTGAGTCTGAACCTTGCCCTCAGAGTCCACGTAGTTGTACGAACCACGGACAACACCGAAGGCATCGCGAGACTCAGCGCGTGAAGAAGGACCGCCGGCGTAACCGAAGGAGTACTGACCGATCTCATCCTGAGCGTGATACTGAGACTGGACAGGTGCTACAGGTGCGAAGGAGCTACGTTGTAGGAAGCAGGTGCAGGAGCCAAGTTATAGATACACAGCACACAGGTGCTACGTTGTAGGAGACAGGTGCAGGAGCTACGTTGTAAGAGATAGGTGTAGGAGCCAAGGTCTTGATTACAGGTGTTTTGAGGGAGAGAGGAGCAGCTGCGGGAAGGCCACCTGCGTATGCGTAGGGCACCAAACCAGAATACCCTGCGTAAGGATAGGCGCCAAGAAGGCCGTGATGGCCTCCATATACGCCGTTGTACGCAAGCAAGGAGGCGCTGCCGCTAGCCACGAGGCCGCCACCGAAATCACAGTCTGAAATGCATCATTTTCATTACATGAAAATACACTGAATTAGAAACCGAGAAAATTTCATCTTTAAACCTGACTGAAATCACCAAAACGAGAAGAGACTCCGTTCAACCTCAGCGAAAACTGGGGTTCCTAAACTCACCAGAGAGTTCATGTTGGCCACCGTCAAGGAGCTGTCTGGTGGCCATGGGTATGACGCCGTCTTAAATACCTTGGGAACATCTTGACCACCTCAGAAAATGGGCAAGGGGGCGTGGCTTTCCTTCCTTTCTACAGTCTAATCTTTTGTATCGTACAGCGCCTTGGCTCCTGGGTGAGGCTGTTTTCACATCCCCTTACAAAAATAGACAAATAAAGTAATATGAGAAGTTATTTTATATCATATATTGCCACACTCTTATAGTCTTCTTTGATCCAAATCCTGAAAAAGTCATATCTCCACTTCTGACTGGTGCCAAAGAAAATGCACAAGCAATGGAAAGGTTAACAAAAATGAAAGCGATTCAGGGAATATCTGATTTTAGCTACAGTATTATATCCTAAATTCAGAAAATTGACTTACAATTATTTGTCATCATTATTCAGAATATCTTTATTATTGTTATCATTATCATCATTACTATTTTTATCACTATTGTTAATATCATGATAATCGTCATCATTATTAGTGGTGTCGTTATTCTTTATTGATTTTATTTTTATCCTTTGAATCCTCCCCCTCGTTATATATTTTTTTTCCTATTGTCATTTTTTATTTTCTATTATCTATATCATTATCATTAACATAATCATTGTTTTCATTTATAGCTGTAGTAACATTATTAGTATTGTTATTGCCATTACTACTATCGTTATTACTATTACTATTGTTATTGATACTGAAGTTATCAACATTTTTACGATCATTCTATTATTATCATCATTATCATGATTGTTAATCACATTCTTTTTCATGTGATCACCATTATTAATACCGCCGTTGATGTTATTAGCATTATTATCATCGTTATTATCAGTAGTAGTATTCTTGTACTGTTATTTGCATATTGATAATAATCATTATTACTGTCAATATCATGATAATAGTAATGGTAACAATAACAATGATGATGGTTATGATGATAACGGTAATGTTAGCAATAACAATAAGAATTAAGATAATCATGATAATGATAATGGTAATATCAATAGCAATGAGGATGATATAACAATCAAAGTCTTTATTATAACTAGAATCATTATTATCGTTTTTGTTATTTTTACGTTCTCATTATTATCGAAATTATTATCATTATCAATATCATTAGCATTAATTAACATTATCGTTGTTATTATTGGTGTTTTCATTCTTATAATTATTGTCAGTGTGATTCTTTTTATTATCATTACTATCATTTTCATCATCATCAGTGTCATTTTATTGTCGTTGCTAAGATTATCACTATTATTAATGCAATCATTATCAGTGTTGTTTATTATGATAATGATTATCACCATGATTATCAGTATTGTTATCATTCTCATTATTTTCATTATGATTATCATTATCATCATTATCATTATCATTATTATCACTCTCATTATCATTATTATTATCATAATTATCAATTGGCAGCATTATCATTATCAATTATTTTCATGATTCGTAATCATTACCACTACCGTTACTATCAATATCATCACTGTCCTTTTTATCATTATTATTGATACTGTTATCACTATCATAATAAACATATTTAGACCCACATCCATTTTCTTTACCATTAATGTCATCATAGCTTGTTTATAGGCAAGAGAAATGCGCTAACTCTCGAGCGAAACTGACTAGTCTTGCGAGAGTTCGACACGCTACTGTATCGATTTTGTCGCTCAGGTAAGGCTTTGTCCCCAACAGGTGTCAATATCATAATTTTGCAAGGAAACGTTGTCTCTCAATCTTACTAAGGTTTCTTTTGTGACAAAGAAAAAACTGGAAAGATAAATTTAAAGAATTATTTCAAAATATATCCATGGATATATTTCGAATAATAATGGAGTAGGTAAATAAAAAAGGCTATTGGTGTGCAAGAGGAATCCACTGTAGAATGGGGGAGGCGAGTCCTCTGTGACTGCCTGAGTGCCTGTTTAAACAACATAACTGGACTTATTTTGCACTTATTACCTAGTCTTATCATAAACATAGACTAAACCACTGTGAAAATATTATATAATGAAAGTATCAAAATGTGCTTTATTGATAACCTATTCCTTATTCACTATTCATGTGTTATCTGGACATACTGTCAAGTAATATGATATCGAGTATGTAAGAATACATATAGATATGCTTTGTTTTCCTGTGTTGAATTTCTCCCGGCAGATGTCAGGAGTGTTAATGGCGCCGCATAAGACTGGATGGGAAAAGAGAAAGAAAGGTATGGATAGAAAGGGGAATTGGAGGTCAAAGTTATTGATAACTGTTCTACTTAAGTATGTGACTCCATAAAAGTTTTCATTATTTTTGTAATTCTATTTTATAATTTTCTGTTCTGTTGCATATGATTGACACATACAAGTATATTCATATATAGATAAATATGTGTATAAGTGTACATACATATATATATATATGTATATATATATATATATATATATATATATATATATATATTCGGGTATATGTACAAACTGGTTTTTCGTTTGTTGATGTTGGTTCGTGGATTTATGCATTTACATGCATTTGTATGCAATATGTATATATATATATATATATATATATATATATATATATATATATATATATATATACATGTGTGAACGCATATATATAGGGCAACTAAATATTTTTCATTATTATCATTATTATTATTATTGCTCTGCCGTACACGTTACTAGCTGACTGCGGTTTAGGTTCATGACAGTATGCTGACAGTGAAATCATTTTATTTAATAGATCAAACATAATTCGCTTTTGTACAAATAGTGAGATGTCAAACCTCATCAAATGCGTTCGTCACACCTCACGTGACTGGATTCCAACTCAGTTGAGCACGCGGTAGGAGGTGGCGTGGGCGGGGTTGTGGACCACGCGGAGGAGTTCGGCGTCACGGAGGGCGGGTCTGGCGGCGGCGGCGTAGGTGGTGGGACGTGGACGGCGTTGTAGGTGGTGAGGGCGGGATGGGCGGCAGTGTAGTGAAGAGGAGAAGCATAGGTAGTTGGGTGGGCGTAGTGGAGGGAGTGGAGAATCCGTAGGAGAAACGGAGAGGAGAGTAGACGCCGAGACCGGGAGCCGCAAGGACGGAACGCTTCTTGCGGGTGTCTGGGGCGGCAGCGGCGGCGGCGGCGGCTTCGTTGTAGGCCTGGAAATGGGCGAGCTTGGCGGCGACTACCTCAGCAGTGTCCTGGACGGGTTCGGGGACGGGGCCGGGGAGGGCGGCCAGAGGGGCGTCGGGAGCCACGGGAAGGTTGGTGCCGGACGCACGGAAGCCAAGGGCGTCAGCCACGTAGTGCTGAGTCTGAACCTTGCCCTCAGAGTCCACGTAGTTGTACGAACCACGGACAACACCGAAGGCATCGCGAGACTCAGCGCGTGAAGATGCACCGCCGGCGTAACCGAAGGAGTACTGACCGATCTCATCCTGAGCGTGATACTGAGACTGAACAGGTGCCACAGGAGCTACACAGGAGCTACGTGTAGGATACAGTACAGGAGCTACGTTGTAGGAGACAGGTGCAGGAGCCACGTTGTAAGAGATAGGTGTAGGAGCCAAGGTCTTGATTATAGGTGTTTTGATGGTGAGAGAAGCAGCTGCGGGAAGGCCACCTGCGTATGAGTAGGGCACCACACCAGAATACCCTGCGTAAGGATAGGCGCCAAGAAGGCCGTGATGGCCTCCATATACGCCGTTGTACGCAAGCAAGGAGGCGCTGCCGCTAGCCACGAGAGCCGCCACCGAAATCACAGTCTGAAATGGAACATTTCCATTACAGCACGTTATCGTGTAATGAAAATCCAGAAACAAAGATTTCATTCAGTTACCTTAATATATAAACAAAATATGAGTCCCCATATTCTACCTGGACTACCTTGAACTCACCAGAGCATTCATGTTGACCCACCACCAAGGAGCTGTCTGATGCCCATGGGTAAGGCTGCGGCTTAAATACCTGGGGAACATGACCATTTCGGAAGGGGCGTGGCTATCCTTCCTTTCTATTTTCGACCTTTCGTTGCGATAAATAAAATGTTCTAAATCCGGGATAGAACTTTGAGATTTACTGTTATATGCATCGCTTATAGGACCATCTCCTATTGTTTAACTTGAGGTGCCCTTAAGTAGAGGTTTCAAAGGGATGTTTTGGGAGGCGCAGGTGGTGGAGGGAAAGTGACCCTCGAGGATTGCAGGAAAACGAAAAATAAACAAAAAATCAAGTCATTCAAGATTTAGGAAATGTTTACTGATAATTTGAATGGAAATACTATTGGAAAAAAAACGTTGGTGAATAATTCGTTATCTGATCAATTGTATGACCCAAAATATTTCTTGAGAATTTGAATTTGAGAAATATCTCTGACAAATACAAGGATGAACATTTTGTTTCATAATCATGTAAACAGGTTTTAGGATTTTTATAATTGAAGGCAAAAACCACTTGAATAAATACTTTGGTAAACAAATGCCGCGTAATATTTATCTAAATATTAGGAATTCAAATCAGAAAGAAGGCAATGGCAAGGATTAGAAGGCAATGGGCTGAAACAAGTTAATGGGTTGAATAGACTGCAGGTTAGCTGCATTATATGCTGGTATTATTTTACTGTCGAGGCAGTCTGTTTCCTTTTTCTTTCTTACTTTATTTATTTCTATTCTATGACTAATATCAATAGAGTTAGGCACATGTCCTGGATAAGTGCATATACTTTTTTACTCATATAAGATGCAGGTAATGAAGGGTGAACAGAAAAGTATGATGAACTTGCTTGTTGTCTAACCTTCATCTGAGTGTAAATAATATGAGAAAATAAGCTCATTCTAAAAGCGATTTTCAATGAATGTGGATTGGAGGCGACTCAAATTGCATTATTAATCAAATCTTAAAACATAGACCAAATCATGTCTTTTAGAGTAACAAAAATCTCCCTTCATGTACTACTACTCTGTGTAGTGCAGTGGTATCTTTCTCGTCCAGCAATCTTGACCTGCGTTCTAATCCCGCGCCGCCAGTTGATGGTAACCCCGGCCATTCCTTGCACACAAGGGGTAATTTAGAAGTAATAATAAATAGACACCCTGTTCCAAAAATATTCATTGTGACTAATGAAATTAAACAAAATCATAAATCACCTCCGTTGTTTCTGTTACAGGTAGATTGAATTGAACTGACATGGCACAGGAAAGACTCGAGTTTGACACTGCTGAACTTGGGTAATGATGCTTTTTTCATTAAGATTTCTTGGAACTGTAACTGAAAAGAGTAAATGAAGAGAAGGTCGTTTACAGATTATATACCCGTAATCAGCATTGCCAAACTTCTCTCCTTCAGTAAATAATCTTGGAATAGAAATCGAAGGGACGGCCATCTTGATATACAAAAATTATTCTCATTTACTTGACAGAGTACGCGGCTGCTCTTCCCACGAAGTGAGCGTGGGGAAAATCAGACACGCTTGCCATTTGAACCAAGCGAGTGTATACTATTTTCAACAAAATTATGATTATATTTATCTATATCATCAATTATCATGTTTATTAACATTGCTATTGCCATTACCATTTCTATTACCATTTTCATTATTAGAGGTATAGTAATCATCCCCATCAGTAGCGTATTGTTGATATCAATATGATTATTAAATATGACTGACAGTATTAAAATCATTAGCATCAAAATGCGTGAAATATATTTCATACAGGGACATATCTCGTCCTCGGTGTTCTAAAAATCCCAATAAAGCAATAATTCGTGTACAATGGTCTCATAGTTTAAGGAACGGTATAGAAAAGATTGTGTTAATATATTGATGTGTAAATGGAGAGCAAACTACACCGATTTTACTTGCATTAAAATAGGTTGAACATGGGCATAACATTGGGAACATGATTAAAAAGGGTATAAAATTATTGGTATAGAAATGTAGAAGAAAGTAATGAGACAAAATCTTCTTACAAAACTTTTATTCAGAGGTATCTCATACACGTCCGTCAACTCTCGATCGAAACTGACTAGAGTCTTGATGCTGTTATCTGCTGGCGAGAGCTCTACGCACAGATATGATGCAGTTTCTAAAACACTCTTTAGCGGGTGTCTGGGGCGGCAGCGGCGGCGGCGGCGGCTTCGTTGTAGGCCTGGAAATGGGCGAGCTTGGCGGCGACTACCTCAGCAGTGTCCTGGACGGGTTCGGGGACGGGGCCGGGAGGGCGGCCAGAGGGGCGTCGGGAGCCAGGAAGGTTGGTGCCGGACGCACGGAAGCCAAGGGCGTCAGCCACGTAGTGCTGAGTCTGAACCTTGCCCTCAGAGTCCACGTAGTTGTACGAACCACGGACAACACCGAAGGCATCGCGAGACTCAGCGCGTGAAGAAGGACCGCCGGCGTAACCGAAGGAGTACTGACCGATCTCATCCTGAGCGTGATACTGAGACTGGACAGGTGCTACAGGTGCGAAGGGACTACGTTGTAGGAACAGGTGCAGGAGCTACGTTTTGATACAGGGCTACGGTAGACAGGTGCTACGTTGTAGGAGACAGGTGCAGGAGCACGTTGTAAGAGATAGGTGTAGGAGCCAAGGTCTTGATTACAGGTGTTTTGAGGGAGAGAGGAGCAGCTGCGGGAAGGCCACCTGCGTATGCGTAGGGCACCAAACCAGAATACCCTGCGTAAGGATAGCGCCAAGAAGGCCGTGATGGCCTCCATATACGCCGTTGTACGCCACGTTGTACGCTTCTTGCGGGTGTCTGGGGCGGCAGCGGCGGCGGCGGCGGCTTCGTTGTAGGCCTGGAAATGGGCGAGCTTGGCGGCGACTACCTCAGCAGTGTCCTGGACGGGTTCAGGACGGGGCCGGGGAGGGCGGCCAGAGGGGCGTCGGGAGCCACGGGAAGGTTGGTGCCGGACGCACGGAAGCCAAGGGCGTCAGCCACGTAGTGCTGAGTCTGAACCTTTCCCTCAGAGCCCCGTAGTTGTACGAACCACGGACAACACCGAAGGCATCGCGAGACTCAGCGCGTGAAGATGCACCGCCGGCGTAACCGAAGGAGTACTGACCGATCTCATCCTGAGCGTGATACTGAGACTGAACAGGGTCCACAGGAGCTACGTTGTAGGAAACAGATGAAGGAGCTACGTTGTAGGATACAGCTACAGGAGCTACGTTGTAGAGACAGGTGCAGGAGCCACGTTGTAAGAGATAGGTGTAGGAGCCAAGGTCTTGATTACAGGTGTTTTGATGGTGAGAGAAGCAGCTGCGGGAAGGCCACCTGCGTATGCGTAGGGCACCACACCAGAATACCCTGCGTAAGGATAGGCGCCAAGAAGGCCGTGATGGCCTCCATATACGCCGTTGTACGCAAGCAAGGAGGCGCTACCGCTAGCCACGAGGGTCGCCACCGAAATCACAGTCTGAAATGGAACATTTCCATTACAGCACGTTATCGTGTAATGAAAATCCAGAAACAAAGATTTCATTCAACAACCTTAATATACAAACAAAATATGAGTCCCCATATTCTACCTGGACTACCTTGAACCCACCAGAGCATTCATGTTGACCCACCACCAAGGAGCTGTCTGATGCCCATGGGTATGGCTGCGGTTTAAATACCCGGGGAACATGACCATTTCGGAAGGGGCGTGCTATCCTTCCTTTCTATTTTCGACCTTTCGTTGCGATAAATAAAATGTTCTAAATCCGGGATAGAATTTTGAGATTTACTGTTATATGCATCGCTTATAGGACCATCTCCTATTGTTTAACTTGAGGTGCCCTTAAGTAGAGGTTTCAAAGGGATGTTTTGGGTGGCGCAGGTGGTGGAGGGAAAGTGACCCTCGAGGATTGCAGGAAAACGAGAAATAAACACAAAATCAAGTCATACAAGATTTAGGAAATGTTTACTGATAATTTGAATAGAAATACTATTGAAAAAAAAATGTTGGTGAATAATTGGTTATCTGATCAACTGCATGACCCAAAATATTTCTTGAGAATTTGTATTTGAGAAAATATCTCTGACAAATACAAGGATGAGCATTTTGTTTCATAGTCATGTAAACAGGTTTTACGGCATTTTTATAATCTGAATGGCAAAAACACTTGAATAAATACTTTGGTAAACAAATGCCGCATAATATTTATCTAAATATTAGGAATTCAAATCAGAAAGAAGGCAATGGCAAGGATTAGAAGGTATAATAAATTTCATATGTTTGAATGGGCTGAAGGTTAGCTGCATTATATGCTGAGTATCCTACTACATGGACAATCTGTTTGTTTTTGTCTTTCTATTTTATGACTAATGTCAATGGAGATCGGTACTTCTACTATGTAAGTGCATACTCATTTACTCATATAAGATGCAGGCAATGAAGGATGAATAGAAAACTATAACGAACTTGTTTGTCTAAGTATACCTTCATCTAAGTGTAAATAATATGAGAAAATAAGCTTCTCATTCTAGAAGCGATTTTCAATTAATGTGGATTGGATGCGACTCAAATTGTATTATTAATCGAATCTTAAAACATAGACCAAATCATGTCTTTTAAAGTAACAAAAATCTCCCTTCATGTACTACTACTCTGTGTAGTGCAGTGGTATTTTTCTCGTCCAGCAATCTTGACCTGCGTTCTAATCCCGCTCCGCCAGTTGATGGTAACCCCGGCCTTTCCTTGCACACAAGGGGTAATTTAGAAGTAATAATAAATAGACACCCTGATCCAAAAAATATTCATTGTGACTAATGAAATTAAACTAAATCATAAATCACCTCCGTTGTTTCTGTTACACGTAGATTGAATTGAACTAACATGACACAGGAAAGACTCGAGTTTGACACTGCTGAACTTGGGTAATGATGCTTTGTTTCATTAAGATTTCTTGGAACTGTAAATGAAAAGAAGGTCGTTTACAGATTATATACCCGTAATCAGCATTGCCAAACTTCTCTCCCTCAGTAAAAAAATCTTGGAATAGTAATCGAAGGGACGGCCATCTTGATATACAAAAATTATTCTCATTTACTTGACAGAGTACGCGGCTGCTCTTCCCACGAAGTGAGCGTGGGAAAATCAGACACGAGCATGCCATTTGAAACCAAGCGAGTGTATAGCTATTTCAACGAAATTATGATTATATTTATCTATATCATCAATTATCATGTTTATTAGCATTGCTATTGCCATTACCATTTCTATTACCATTTTCATTATTAGAGGTATAGTAATCATCCCATCGGTCGCGTATTGTTGATATCAATATGATTATTAAACATGACTTACAGTATTACAATCACCATTACTCATTACCATAATCAAAATGAGTGAATATATTTCATACAGGGACTATATCTCGTCCTCGGTGTTCTAAAATCCCAAATAAAGCAATAATAATTTCGTGTACAATGATTTCATAGTTTAAGGAACGGCATAGAAAAGATTGTGTTAATATATTGATGTGTAAAATGGAGAGCAAACTACACCCGATTTTACTTGCATTAAAATAGGTTGATAAAAAATAATAATGGGCATAACATTGTCCTCTTAGGAACATGATTAAAAAAGGGTATGAAATTATTGGGTATAGAAATGTAGAAGGAAGTAAAATCTTACAGAAACTTTTATTCAGAGGTATCTCATACACGTTCGTCAACTCTCGATCGAAACTGACTAGAGTCTTGATGTTATCTGCTGGCGAGAGCTCTACGCACAGATATGATGCAGTTTCTAAAACACTCTTTAGCGGGTGTCTGGGCGGCAGCGGCGGCGGCGGCGGCTTCGTTGTAGGCCTGGAAATGGGCGAGCTTGGCGGCGACTACCTCAGCAGTGTCCTGGACGGGTTCGGGGGACGGGGCCGGGGAGGGCGGCCAGAGGGGCGTCAGGAGCCACAGGAAGGTTGGTGCCGGACGCACGGAAGCCAAGGGCGTCAGCCACGTAGTGCTGAGTCTGAACCTTGCCCTCAGAGTCCACGTAGTTGTACGATCCACGGACAACACCGAAGGCATCGCGAGACTCAGCGCGTGAAGAAGGACCGCCGGCGTAAACCGAAGGA
>NW_020871918.1:57177-77167 GCF_003789085.1 Penaeus vannamei
CATACAGGGACCATATCTCGTCCGGTGTTCTAAAAATCCCAATAAAGCAATAAATTCGTGTACAATGGTCTCATAGTTTAAGGAACGGTATAGAAAAGATCGTGTTAATATATTGATGTGTAAAATGGAGAGCAAACTACACTCGATTTTACTTGCATTAAAATAGGTTGATTAAAAAAAAAAAAAAAAAAAAAAAAAAAAAAAAAAAAACATGGGCATAACATTGTCCTCCTTATGAACATGATTTAAAAAAGGGTATAAAATTATTGGGTACAGAAATGTAGAAGAAAGTAATTGAGACAAAATCTTTCTTACAAAAACTTTTATTCAGAGGTATCTCATACACGTCCGTCAACTCTCGATCGTAACTGACTAGAGTCTTGATGCTGTTATCTGCTGGCGAGAGCTCTACGCACAGATATGATGCAGTTTCTAAAACACTCTTTAGCGGTGTCTGGGGCGGCAGCGGCGGCGGCGGCGGCTTCGTTGTAGGCCTGGAAATGGGCGAGCTTGGCGGCGACTACCTCAGCAGTGTCCTGGACGGGTTCGGGGACGGGGCCGGGGAGGGCGGCCAGAGGGGCGTCGGGAGCCATGGGAAGGTTGGTGCCGGACGCACGGAAGCCAAGGGCGTCAGCCACGTAGTGCTGAGTCTGAACCTTGCCCTCAGAGTCCACGTAGTTGTACGAACCACGGACAACACCGAAGGCATCGCGAGACTCAGCGCGTGAAGAAGGACCGCCGGCGTAACCGAAGGAGTACTGACCGATCTCATCCTGAGCGTGATACTGAGACTGGACAGGTGCTACAGGTGCGAAGGGATCTACGTTGTAGGAAGCAGGTGCAGGAGCCAAGTTATAGGATACAGGTGCAGGAGCTACGTTGTAAGAGACAGGTGCAGGGGCTACGTTGTAGGAGACAGGTGCAGGAGCTACGTTGTAAGAGATAGGTGTAGGAGCCAAGGTCTTGATTACAGGTGTTTTGAGGGAGAGAGGAGCAGCTGCGGGAAGGCCACCTGCGTATGCGTAGGGCACCAAACCAGAATACCCTGCGTAAGGATAGGCGCCAAGAAGGCCGTGATGGCCTCCATATACGCCGTTGTACGCAAGCAAGGAGGCGCTGCCGCTAGCCACGAGGGCCGCCACCGAAATCACAGTCTGAAATGCATCATTTTCATTACATGAAAATACACTGAATTAGAAACCGAGAAAATTTCATCTTTAAACCTGACTGAAATCACCAAAACGAGAAGAGACTCCGTTCAACCTCAGCGAAAACTGGGGTTCCTAAACTCACCAGAGAGTTCATGTTGGCCACCGTCAAGGAGCTGTCTGGTGGCCATGGGTATGACGCCGTCTTAAATACCTTGGGAACATCTTGACCACCTCAGAAGATGGGCAAGGGGGCGTGGCTTTCCTTCCTTTCTACAGTCTAATCTTTTGTATCGTACAGCGCCTTGGCTCCTGGGTGAGGCTGTTTTCACATCCCCTTACAAAAATAGACAAATAAAGTAATATGAGAAGTTATTTTATATCATATATTGCCACACTCTTATAGTCTTCTTTGATCCAAATCCTGAAAAAGTCATATCTCCACTTCTGACTGGTGCCAAAGAAAATGCACAAGCAATGGAAAGGTGAACAAAAATGAAAGCGATTCAGGGAATATCTGATTTTAGCTACAGTATTATATCCTAAATTCAGAAAATTGACTTACAATTATTTGTCATCATTATTCAGAATATCTTTATTATTGTTATCATTATCATCATTACTATTTTTATCACTATTGTTAATATCATGATAATCGTCATCATCATTATTAGTGGTGTCGTTATTCTTTATTGATTTTATTTTTATCCTTTGAATCCTCCCCCTCGTTATATATTTTTTTTTCCTATTGTCATTTTTTATTTTCTATTATCTATATCATTATCATTAACATAATCATTGTTTTCATTTATAGCTGTAGTAACATTATTAGTATTGTTATTGCCATTACTACTATCGTTATTACTATTACTATTGTTATTGATACTGAAGTTATCAAATTTTTTACGATCATTCTATTATTATCATCATTATCATGATTGTTAATCACATTCTTTTTCATGTGATCATCATTATTAATACCGCCGTTGATGTTATCATTAGCATTATTATCATCGTTATTATCAGTAGTAGTATTCTTGTACTGTTATTTGCATATTGATAATAATCATTATTAAAGTCAATATCATGATAATAGTAATGGTAACAATAACAATGATGATGGTTATGATGATAACGGTAATGTTAGCAATAACAATAAGAATGAAGATAATGATGATAATGATAATGGTAATATCAATGAGGATGATATAACAATCAAAGTCTTTATTATAACTAGAATCATTATTATCGTTTTTGTTATTTTTACGTTCTCATTATTATTGAAATTATTATCATTATCAATATCATTAGTATTAATTAACATTATCGTTGTTATTATTGGTGTTTTCATTCTTATAATTATTGTCAGTGTGATTCTTATTTATATTATCATTACTATCATTTTCATCATCATCAGTGTCATTTTATTGTCGTTGCTAAGATTATCACTATTATTAATGCAATCATTATCAGTGTTGTTTATTATGATAATGATTATCACCATGATTATCAGTATTGTTATCATTCTCATTATTTTCATTATGATTATCATTATCATCATTATCATTATCATTATTATCACTCTCATTATCATTATTATTATCATAATTATCAATTGGCAGCATTATCATTATCAATTATTTTCATGATTCGTAATCATTACCACTACCGTTACTATCAATATCATCACTGTCCTTTTTATCATTATTATTGATACTGTTATCACTATCATAATAAACATATTTAGACCCACATCCATTTTCTTTACCATTAATGTCATCATAGCTTGTTTATAGGCAAGAGAAATGCGCTAACTCTCGAGCGAAACTGACTAGTCTTGCGAGAGTTCGACACGCTACTGTATCGATTTTGTCGCTCAGGTAAGGCTTTGTCCCCAACAGGTGTCAATATCATAATTTTGCAAGGAAACGTTGTCTCTCAATCTTACTAAGGTTTCTTTTGTGACAAAGAAAAAACTGGAAAGATAAATTTAAAGAATTATTTCAAAATATATCCATGGATTTCGAATAATAATGGAGTAGGTAAAATAAAAAAGGGCTATTGGTGTGCAAGAGGAATCCACTGTAGAATGGGGGAGGCGAGTCCTCTGTGACTGCCTGAGTGCCTGTTTAAACAACATGACTGGACTTATTTTGTATTTATTACCTAGTCTTATCATAAACATAGACTAAACCACTGTGAAAATATTATATAATGAAAGTATCAAAATGTGCTTTATTGATAACCTATTCCTTATTCACTATTCATGTGTTATCTGGACATACTGTCAAGTAATATGATATCGAGTATGTAAGAATACATATAGATATGCTTTGTTTTCCTGTGTTGAATTTCTCCCGGCAGATGTCAGGAGTGTTAATGGCGCCGCATAAGACTGGATGGGAAAAGAGAAAGAAAGGTATGGATAGAAAGGGGAATGGAGGTCAAAGTTATTGATAACTGTTCTACTTAAGTATGTGACTCCATAAAAGTTTTTCATTATTTTTGTAATTCTATTTTATATTTTTCTGTTCTGTTGCATATGATTGACACATACAAGTATATTCATATATAGATAAATATGTGTACATACATATACATACATATGTATATATATATTATATATATATATATATATATATATATATATATATATTCGGGTATATGTACAAACTGGTTTTTCGTTTGTTGATGTTGGTTCGTGGATTTATGCATTTACATGCATTTGTATGCAATATGTATATATATATATATATATATATATATATATATATATATATATATATATCATGTGTGAACGCATATATATAGGGCAACTAAATATTTTGTCATTATTATCATTATTATTATTATTGCTCTGCCGTACACGTTACTAGCTGACTGCGGTTTAGGTTCATGACAGTATGCTGACAGTGAAATCATTTTATTTAATAGATCAAACATAATTCGCTTTTTGTACAAATAATGAGATGTCAAACCTCATCAAATGCGTTCGTCACACCTCACGTGACTGGATTCCAACTCAGTTGAGCACGCGGTAGGAGGTGGCGTGGGCGGGGTTGTGGACCACGCGGAGGAGTTCGGCGTCACGGAGGGCGGGTCTGGCGGCGGCGGCGTAGGTGGTGGGGACGTGGACGGCGTTGTAGGTGGTGAGGGCGGGATGGGCGGCAGTGTAGTGAAGAGGAGAAGCATAGGTAGTTGGGTGGGCGTAGTGGAGGGGAGTGGAGAATCCGTAGGAGAAACGGAGAGGAGAGTAGACGCCGAGACCGGGAGCCGCAAGGACGGAACGCTTCTTGCGGGTGTCTGGGGCGGCAGCGGCGGCGGCGGCGGCTTCGTTGTAGGCCTGGAAATGGGCGAGCTTGGCGGCGACTACCTCAGCAGTGTCCTGGACGGGTTCGGGGACGGGGCCGGGAGGGCGGCCAGAGGGGCGTCGGAGCCACGGGAAGGTTGGTGCCGGACGCACGGAAAGCCAAGGGCGTCAGCCACGTAGTGCTGAGTCTGAACCTTGCCCTCAGAGTCCACGTAGTTGTACGAACCACGGACAACACCGAAGGCATCGCGAGACTCAGCGCGTGAAGATGCACCGCCGGCGTAACCGAAGGAGTACTGACCGATCTCATCCTGAGCGTGATACTGAGACTGAACAGGTGCCACAGGAGCTACGTTGTAGGAAACAGGTGAAGGAGCTACGTTGTAGGATACAGCTACAGGAGCTACGTTGTAGGAGACAGGTGCAGGAGCCACGTTGTAAGAGATAGGTGTAGGAGCCAAGGTCTTGATTACAGGTGTTTTGATGGTGAGAGAAGCAGCTGCGGGAAGGCCACCTGCGTATGCGTAGGGCACCACACCAGAATACCCTGCGTAAGGATAGGCGCCAAGAAGGCCGTGATGGCCTCCATATACGCCGTTGTACGCAAGCAAGGAGGCGCTGCCGCTAGCCACGAGAGCCGCCACCGAAATCACAGTCTGAAATGGAACATTTCCATTACAGCACGTTATCGTGTAATGAAAATCCAGAAACAAAGATTTCATTCAACAACCTTAATATACAAACAAAATATGAGTCCCCATATTCTACCTGGACTACCTTGAACCCACCAGAGCATTCATGTTGACCCACCACCAAGGAGCTGTCTGATGCCCATGGGTATGGCTGCGGTTTAAATACCCGGGGAACATGACCATTTCGGAAGGGGCGTGGCTATCCTTCCTTTCTATTTTCGACCTTTCGTTGCGATAAATAAAATGTTCTAAATCCGGGATAGAACTTTGAGATTTACTGTTATATATGCATCGCTTATAGGACCATCTCATTGTTTAACTTGAGGTGCCCTTAAGTAGAGGTTTCAAAGGATGTTTTGGGGCGCAGGTGGTGGAGGGAAAGTGACCCTCGAGGATTGCAGGAAAACGAGAAATAAACACAAAATCAAGTCATTCAAGATTTAGGAAATGTTTACTGATAATTTGAATAGAAATACTATTGAAAAAAAATGTTGGTGAATAATTGGTTATCTGATCAACTGCATGACCCAAAATATTTCTTGAGAATTTGTATTTGAGAAATATCTCTGACAAATACAAGGATGAGCATTTTGTTTCATAATCATGTAAACAGGTTTTAGGGCATTTTATAATCTGAATGGCAAAACCACTTGAATAGATACTTTGGTAAAAAATGCCGCGTAATATTTATCTAAATATTAGGAATTCAAACCAGAAAGAAGGCAATGGCAAGGATTAGAAGGTATAATAAATTTCATATGTTTGAATGGGCTGAAGGTTAGCTGCATTATATGCTGAGTATCCTACTACATGGACAATCTGTTTTTTTTTGTCTTTCTATTTTATGACTAATGTCAATGGAGATCGGTACTTCTATGTAAGTGCATATCATTTACTCATATAAGATGCAGGCAATGAAGGATGAATAGAAAACTATAACGAACTTGTTTGTCTAAGTATACCTTCATCTAAGTGTAAATAATATGAGAAAATAAGCTTCTCATTCTAGAAGCGATTTTCAATTAATGTGGATTGGATGCGACTCAAATTGTATTATTAATCGAATCTTAAAACATAGACCAAATCATGTCTTTTAAAGTAACAAAAATCTCCCTTCATGTACTACTACTCTGTGTAGTGCAGTGGTATTTTCTCGTCCAGCAATCTTGACCTGCGTTCTAATCCCGCGCCCGCCAGTTGATGGTAACCCCGGCCTTTCCTTGCACACAAGGGGTAATTTAGAAGTAATAATAAATAGACACCCTGATCCAAAAAATATTCATTGTGACTAATGAAATTAAACTAAATCATAAATCACCTCCGTTGTTTCTGTTACAGTAGATTGAATTGAACTAACATGACACAGGAAAGACTCGAGTTTGACACTGCTGAACTTGGGTAATGATGCTTTGTTTCATTAAGATTTCTTGGAACTGTAAATGAAAAGAAGGTCGTTTACAGATTATATACCCGTAATCAGCATTGCCAAACTTCTCTCCCTCAGTAAAAAATCTTGGAATAGTAATCGAAGGGACGGCCATCTTGATATACAAAAATTATTCTCATTTACTTGACAGAGTACGCGGCTGCTCTTCCCACGAAGTGAGCGTGGGGAAAATCAGACACGCTTGCCATTTGAAACCAAGCGAGTGTATAGCTATTTCAACGAAATTATGATTATATTTATCTATATCATCAATTATCATGTTTATTAGCATTGCTATTGCCATTACCATTTCTATTACCATTTTCATTATTAGAGGTATAGTAATCATCCCCATCGGTCGCGTATTGTTGATATCAATATGATTATTAAACATGACTTACAGTATTACAATCACCATTACTCATTACCATAATCAAAATGAGTGAAATATTTTCATACAGGGACTATATCTCGTCCTCGTGTTCTAAAAATCCCAAATAAAGCAATAATAATTTCGTGTACAATGATTTCATAGTTTAAGGAACGGCATAGAAAAGATTGTGTTAATATATTGATGTGTAAAATGGAGAGCAAACTACACCCGATTTTACTTGCATTAAAATAGGTTGATAAAAAAATAATAATGGGCATAACATTGTCCTCTTTAGGAACATGATTAAAAAAGGGTATGAAATTATTGGGTATAGAAATGTAGAAGGAAGTAAAATCTTACAGAAACTTTTATTCAGAGGTATCTCATACACGTTCGTCAACTCTCGATCGAAACTGACTAGAGTCTTGATGTTATCTGCTGGCGAGAGCTCTACGCACAGATATGATGCAGTTTCTAAAACACTCTTTAGCGGGTGTCTGGGGCGGCAGCGGCGGCGCGGCGGCTTCGTTGTAGGCCTGGAAATGGGCGAGCTTGGCGGCGACTACCTCAGCAGTGTCCTGGACGGGTTCGGGGACGGGGCCGGGAGGGCGGCCAGAGGGGCGTCAGGAGCCACAGGAAGGTTGGTGCCGGACGCACGGAAGCCAAGGGCGTCAGCCACGTAGTGCTGAGTCTGAACCTTGCCCTCAGAGTCCACGTAGTTGTACGATCCACGGACAACACCGAAGGCATCGCGAGACTCAGCGCGTGAAGAAGGACCGCCGGCGTAACCGAAGGAGTACTGACCGATCTCATCCTGAGCGTGATACTGAGACTGGACAGGTGCTACAGGTGCGAAGGGAACTACGTTGTAGGAAACAGGTGCAGGTGCCACGTTGTAGGATACAGGTGCAGGAGCTACGTTGTAAGAGATAGGTGTAGGAGCCAAGGTCTTGATTACAGGTGTTTTGAGGGAGAGAGGAGCAGCTGCGGGAAGGCCACCTGCGTATGCGTAGGGCACCACACCAGAATACCCTGCGTAAGGATAGGCGCCAAGAAGGCCGTGATGGCCTCCATATACGCCGTTGTACGCAAGCAAGGAGGCGCTGCCGCTAGCCACGAGAGCCGCCACCGAAATCACAGTCTGAAATGCATCATTTTCATTACATGAAAATACACTGAATTAGAAACCGAGAAAATTTCATCTTTAAACCTGACTGAAATCACCAAAACGAGAAGAGACTCCGTTCAACCTCAGCGAAACCTGGGGTTCCTAAACTAACCAGAGAGTTCATGTTGGCCACCGTCAAGGAGCTGTCTGGTGGCCATGGGTATGACGCCGCCTTAAATACCTTGGGAACATCTTGACCACCTCAGAAAATGGGCAAGGGGGTGGCTTTCCTTCCTTTCTACAGTCTAATCTTTTGTATCGTACAGCGCCTTGGCTCCTGGGTGAGGCTGTTTTCACATCCCCTTACAAAAATAGACAAATAAAGTAATATGAGAAGTTATTCTATATCATATATTGCCACACTCCTATAGTCTTCTCAGATTCAAATCCTGAAAAAGTCATATCTCCACTTCTGACTGGTGCCAAAGAAAATGTACAAGCAATGGAAAGGTGAACAAAAATGAAAGCGATTCAGGGAATATCTGATTATAGCTATAGTATTATATCCTAAATTCTGAAAATAACTTATTTGTCATCATTATTCAGAATATCTTTATTGTTATCATAATCATTACTATTTTTATCACTTTTGTTAATGTTATGATAATCGTCATCATCGCTATGATTATCATTATTCATGTTACTAGTGGTAATAGTAGAATCATTATTGAGTGATAGTAGCACTACAATTTCTACCATTACTATTGTTATAATCATAATTATCAGCATAACTTATTTCATTATTACTACTACTGTTAATACCATTATAATCATCACCACTATCATTTTATAATTATAATTGTACAATTGAAGTTACTGTTAAAATCATCACTTTTACCGTTATTAATATTGGTGTTGCTGGAGCTACTGTGGATGATAATTATTTTCATCATTATCAAGAGTAGCAATATTATTATTGATATTATCATTACTACAATTGTATGAATAATCATGTTATCAATGTTACCTTGTGATTATTATTATCATCATTATCATTATCATTATTAACATTCTTTTTATTGGGGCAATTATCATTATCACTTATTATAACTATCATTGCCATCAATGTTATTATCATTACCATCATTATCATTACTCATCATTATCCCTATTACTATTAAAAATAATATCACTGTTGCCATTGTTTATTGTTGTCAATATTATACCATTATTAGTGGTGTCATTATTCTTTATTGATCTTATTTTTATCCTTAGAATTATTATTATCTCTTATTTCTCTTACTATTATCATTATTTTTTATTTTCTATTATTATCTATAATATTATCATTAATATGATCATTGTTTTCATTTATAGTAGTAGTAGCATTATTTGTATTATCGTTGTCATTACTACTATCGTTATTACTATTATTACTGTTATTGATACTGAAGTTATCAACATTTTTACGATCATTTTATTATCCTTACCATTATCATGATTGTTAATCATGTTCTTTTTCATGTGTTCATCATCATTATTAATACCGCCGTTGATGTTATCATTAGCATTATTATCATCGTCCTTATCAGTAGTAGTATTCTTGTACTGTTATTTGCATATTGATAATAATCATTATTAAAGTCAATATCATGATAATAGTAATGGTAACAATAATAATGGTGATGCTTATGATGATAACGGTAATGTTTGTAATAACAACAATAATGATGAAGATAATGATAATAATGAAAATGGTAATATTAATAACAACGATGATAATGACAATGGTAATATAACAGTCAAAATCATTATTACCGTTTTTGTTCATTTTTATCGAAATAATTATCTTCATTATCAATATCCCAATCATTAGCATTAACATTATCGTTGTTATTATTGGTGTTTTCATTTTTATAAATATTGCCAGTGTGATTATTATTTATACTATCATTCCTGTCATTATCATCATCAGTGTCATTTTATTGTCATTGCTAAGATTATCACTATTATTAATGCAATCATTATCAGTGTTGTTTATTATGATAATGATTATCACCATGATTATCAGTATTGTTATTATTCTTATTATTTTCATTATGATTATCATTATCATTATTATCATTATCATTATTATCACTCTCATTATCATTATTATTATTATTATTAATTGGCAGCATTATCATTATCAATTATTTTCATAATTCGTAATCATTATCACTGCCGTTACTATCAATATCATCACTGTCCTTTTTATCATTATTATTGATACCGTTATCACTATCATAATAAACATATTTAGACTCGCATCCATTTTCCTTATCATTAATGTCATCAGAGCTTGTTTATAGGCAAGAGAAATGCGCTAACTCTCGAGCGAAACTGACTAGTCTTGCGAGAGTTCGACACGCTACTGTATCGATTTTGTCGCTCAGGTAAGGCTTTGTCCCCAACAGGTGTCAATATCATAATTTTGCAAGGAAACGTTGTCTCTCAATCTTACTAAGGTTTCTTTTGTGACAAAGATAAAACTGGAAAGATAAATTTAGAGAATTATTTCAAAATGTATCCATGGATATATTTCGAATAATAATGGAGTAGGTAAATAAAAAAGGGCTATAATGGCTATTGGTGTGCAAGAGGAATCCACTGTAGAATGGGGGAGGCGAGTCCTCTGTGACTGCCTGAATGCCTGTTTAAACAACATAACTGGACTTATTTTGTATTTATTACCTAGTCTTATCATAAACATAGACTACACCACTGTGAAAATAATATATAATGAAAGTATCAAAATGTGCTTTATTGATAACCTATTCCTTATTCACTATTCATGTGTTATCTGGACATACTGTCAAGAAATATGATATCGAGTATGTAAGAGTGCATATAAATATGCTTTGTCTTCCTGTGTTGAATTTCCCCCGGCAGATGTCAGGAGTGTTAATGTGCTGCTTAACACTGACTGGGAAAAGAGAAAGAAAGGTATGGATAGAAAGGGGAACTGGAGATCATAGTTATTGATAACTGTTCTACTTAGGTATGTGACTCCATAAAAGTTTTCATTGTTTTTGTAATTCTGTGATTTTATATTTTTCTGTTCTATTACATATGGTGCACACACACACACACAAACATATATATTCATATATAGATAAATATGTATATATATATATATATATATATATATATATATATATATATATATACATATATATATATGTATATATATATGTAAATGTATATATATATATATATATATATATATATATATATATATATATATATTCGTGTATATGTACAAACTCTTTTTTTTATGTGTGTGTGTGTATGTTGGTTCGTGGATTTATACATTTACATGCATTTGTATGCAATATGTATATATATATATATATATATATATATATATATGTGTGTGTGTGTGTGTGTGTGTGTGTGTGTGTGTGTGTGTGTGTGTGTGTGTGTGTGTGTGAAAGTGTGAACGCAGATAGATAGGGCAACTAAATATGTTTTCATTATTATTATTATTATTATTGCCGTACACGTTACTAGCTGACTGAGGTTTAGGTTCATGACAGTATGCTGACAGTGAAATCATTTTATTTAATAGATCATACATAATTCGCTCTTTGTACAAATAGTGAGGTGTCAAACCTCATCAAATGCGTTCGTCACACCTCACGTGACTGGATTCCAACTCAGTTGAGCACGCGGTAGGAGGTGGCGTGGGCGGGGTTGTGGACCACGCGGAGGAGTTCGGCGTCACGGAGGGCGGGTCTGGCGGCGGCGGCGTAGGTGGTGGGGACGTGGACGGCGTTGTAGGTGGTGAGGGCGGGATGGGCGGCAGTGTAGTGAAGAGGAGAAGCATAGGTAGTTGGGTGGGCGTAGTGGAGGGAGTGGAGAATCCGTAGGAGAAACGGAGAGGAGAGTAGACGCCGAGACCGGGAGCCGCAAGGATGGAACGCTTCTTGCGGGTGTCTGGGGCGGCAGCGGCGGCGGCGGCGGCTTCGTTGTAGGCCTGGAAATGGGCGAGCTTGGCGGCGACTACCTCAGCAGTGTCCTGGACGGGTACGGGGACGGGGCCGGGAGGGCGGCCAGAGGGGCGTCGGGAGCCACGGGAAGGTTGGTGCCGGACGCACGAAAGCCAAGGGCGTCAGCCACGTAGTGCTGAGTCTGAATCTTGCCCTCAGAGTCCACGTAGTTGTACGAACCACGGACAACACCGAAGGCATCGCGAGACTCAGCGCGTGAAGATGCACCGCCGGCGTAACCGAAGGAGTACTGACCGATCTCATCCTGAGCGTGATACTGAGACTGAACAGGTGCTACAGGTGCCACAGGAGCTACGTTGTAGGAAACAGGTGCAGGAGCTACGTTGCAGGAGGAGCCACGTTGTAAGGCCAAGGTGATTATAGCTTGGTTGTAGGGGGCAGGCGATTATAGGCAGCTGCGGGAAGGCCACCTGCGTATGCGTAGGGCACCACACCAGAATATCCTGCGTAAGGATAGGCGCCAAGAAGGCCGTGATGGCCTCCATATACGCCGCTGTACGCAAGCAAGGAGGCGCTGCCGCTAGCCACGAGGATCGCCACCGAAATCACAGTCTGAAATGGAACATTTCCATTACAGCACGTTATCGTGTAATGAAAATCCAGAAACAAAGATTTCATTCAGTTACCTTAATATATAAACAAAATATGAGTCCCCATATTCTACCTGGACTACCTTGAACTCACCAGAGCATTCATGTTGACCCACACCAAGGAGCTGTCTGATGCCCATGGGTAAGGCTGCGGCTTAAATACCGGGGAACATGACCATTTCGGAAGGGGCGTGGCTATCCTTCCTTTCTATTTTCGACCTTTCGTTGCGATAAATAAAATGTTCTAAATCCGGGATAGAACTTTGAGATTTACTTTTATATGCATCGCTTATAGGACCATCCATTGTTTAACTTAAGGTGCCCTTAAGTAGAGATATCAAATGGATGTTTTGGGAGCCGCAGATGGTGGAGGGAAAGTGACCCTCGAGGATTGCAGGAAAACGAAAAATAAACAAAAAATCAAGTCATTCAAGATTTAGGAAATGTTTACTGATAATTTGAATAGAAATACTATTGGAAAAAAAAAACGTTGGTGAATAATTCGTTATCTGATCAATTGTATGACCCAAAATATTTCTTGAGAATTTGAATCTGAGAAATACCTCTGACAAATACAAGGATGAACATTTTGTTTCATAATCATGTAAACAGGTTTCAGGACTTTATCATAATTTGAAGGACAAAACCACTTGAATAGATACTTTGGTAAACAAATGCCGCGTAATATTTATCTAAACACTAGGAATTTAAACCTGAAAGAAGGCAATGGCAAGGATTAAAAGGTATAACAAGTTTCCCAGGTTTGAATAGACTGCAGGTTAGCTGCATTATATGCTGGTATTATTTTACTGTCGAGGCAGTCTGTTTCCTTTTTCTTTCTTATTTTATTTATTTCTATTCTATGACTAATATCAATAGAGTATGGCACATGTCCTGGATAAGTGCATATACTTTTTTACTCATATAAGATGCAGGTAATGAAGGGTGAACAGAAAAGTATGATGAACTTGCTTGTCTAAGTATACCTTCATCTGAGTGTAAATAATATGAGAAAATAAGCTCATTCTAAAAGCGATTTTCAATGAATGTGGATTGGAGGCGACTCAAATTGCATTATTAATCAAATCTTAAAACATAGACCAAATCATGTCTTTTAAAGTAACAAAAATCTCCCTTCATGTACTACTACTCTGTGTAGTGCAGTGGTATCTTTCTCGTCCAGCAATCTTGACCTGCGTTCTAATCCCGCGCCGCCAGTTGATGGTAACCCCGGCCATTCCTTGCACACAAGGGGTAATTTAGAAGTAATAATAAATAGACACCCTGTTCCAAAAATATTCATTGTGACTAATGAAATTAAAAATCATAAATCACCTCCGTTGTTTCTGTTAAAGGTAGATTGAATTGAACTGACATGGCACAGGAAAGACTCGAGTTTGACACTGCTGAACTTGGGTAATGATGCTTTTTTCATTAAGATTTCTTGGAACTGTAACCGAAAAGAGTAAATGAAGAGAAGGTCGTTTAAAGATTATATACCCGTAATCAGCATTGCCAAACTTCTCTCCCTCATTAAATAATCTTGGAATAGAAATCGAAGGGACGGCCATCTTGCTATACAAAAATTATTCTCAATTACTTGACAGAATACGCGGCTGCTCTTCCCACGAAGTGAGCGTGGGGAAAATCAGACACGCTTGCCATTTGGAACCAAGCGAGTGTATAACTATTTAAACAAAATTATGATTATATTTATCTATATCATCAATTATCATGTTTATTAACATTGCTATTGCCATTACCATTTCTATTACCATTTTCATTATTAGAGGTATAGTAATCATCCCCATCAGTAGCGTATTGTTGATATCAATATGATTATTAAATATGGCTGACAGTATTAAAATCATTAGCATCAAAATGCGTGAAATATATTTCATACAGGGACCATATCTCGTCCTCGGTGTTCTAAAAATCCCAATAAAGCAATAAATTCGTGTACAATGGTCTCATAGTTTAAGGAACGGTATAGAAAAGATCGTGTTAATATATTGATGTGTAAAATGGAGAGCAAACTACACTCGATTTTACTTGCATTAAAATAGGTTGATTAAAAAAAAAAAAAAAAAAAAAAAAAAAAACATGAGCATAACATTGTCCTCCTTAGGAACATGATTAAAAAAAAGGGTATAAAATTATTGGGTACAGAAATGTAGAAGAAAGTAATTGAGACAAAATCTTCCTTACAAAAACTTTTATTCAGAGGTATCTCATACACGTCCGTCAACTCTCGATCGTAACTGACTAGAGTCTTGATGCTGTTATCTGCTGGCGAGAGCTCTACGCACAGATATGATGCAGTTTCTAAAACACTCTTTAGCGGGTGTCTGGGGCGGCAGCGGCGGCGGCGGCGGCTTCGTTGTAGGCCTGGAAATGGGCGAGCTTGGCGGCGACTACCTCAGCAGTGTCCTGGACGGGTTCGGGGACGGGGCCGGGGAGGGCGGCCAGAGGGGCGTCGGGAGCCATGGGAAGGTTGGTGCCGGACGCACGGAAGCCAAGGGCGTCAGCCACGTAGTGCTGAGTCTGAACCTTGCCCTCAGAGTCCACGTAGTTGTACGAACCACGGACAACACCGAAGGCATCGCGAGACTCAGCGCGTGAAGAAGGACCGCCGGCGTAACCGAAGGAGTACTGACCGATCTCATCCTGAGCGTGATACTGAGACTGGACAGGTGCTACAGGTGCGAAGGGATCTACGTTGTAGGAAGCAGGTGCAGGAGCCAAGTTATAGGATACAGGTGCAGGCTACGTTGTAAGAGACAGGTGCAGGGGCTACGTTGTAGGAGACAGGTGCAGGAGCTACGTTGTAAGAGATAGGTGTAGGAGCCAAGGTCTTGATTACAGGTGTTTTGAGGGAGAGAGGAGCAGCTGCGGGAAGGCCACCTGCGTATGCGTAGGGCACCAAACCAGAATACCCTGCGTAAGGATAGGCGCCAAGAAGGCCGTGATGGCCTCCATATACGCCGTTGTACGCCACGTTGTACGCTTCTTGCGGGTGTCTGGGGCGCGGGGCGCGGCGGCGGGCGCTTCGTTGTAGGCCTGGAAATGGGCGAGCTTGGCGGCGACTACCTCAGCAGTGTCCTGGACGGGTTCAGGGACGGGGCCGGGGAGGGCGGCCAGAGGGGCGTCGGGAGCCACGGGAAGGTTGGTGCCGGACGCACGGAAGCCAAGGGCGTCAGCCACGTAGTGCTGAGTCTGAACCTTTCCCTCAGAGTCCACGTAGTTGTACGAACCAACGGACAACACCGAAGGCATCGCGAGACTCAGCGCGTGAAGATGCACCGCGGCGTAACCGAAGGAGTACTGACCGATCTCATCCTGAGCGTGATACTGAGACTGAACAGGTGCCACAGGAGCTACGTTGTAGGAAACAGATGAAGGAGCTACGTTGTAGGATACAGCTACAGGAGCTACGTTGTAGGAGACAGGTGCAGGAGCCACGTTGTAAGAGATAGGTGTAGGAGCCAAGGTCTTGATTACAGGTGTTTTGATGGTGAGAGAAGCAGCTGCGGGAAGGCCACCTGCGTATGCGTAGGGCACTACACCAGAATACCCTGCGTAAGGATAGGCGCCAAGAAGGCCGTGATGGCCTCCATATACGCCGTTGTACGCAAGCAAGGAGGCGCTGCCGCTAGCCACGAGGGTCGCCACCGAAATCACAGTCTGAAATGGAACATTTCCATTACAGCACGTTATCGTGTAATGAAATCCAGAAACAAAGATTTCATTCAACAACCTTAATATACAAACAAAATATGAGTCCCCATATTCTACCTGGACTACCTTGAACCCACCAGAGCATTCATGTTGACCCACCACCAAGGAGCTGTCTGATGCCCATGGGTATGGCTGCGGTTTAAATACCCGGGGAACATGACCATTTCGGAAGGGGCGTGACTATCCTTCCTTTCTATTTTCGACCTTTCGTTGCGATAAATAAAATGTTCTAAATCCGGGATAGAATTTTGAGATTTACTGTTATATGCATCGCTTATAGGACCATCTCCTATTGTTTAACTTGAGGTGCCCTTAAGTAGAGGTTTCAAAGGATGTTTTTTGGTGGCGCAGGTGTGGAGGGAAAGTGACCTCGAGGATTGCAGGAAAACGAGAAATAAACACAAATCAAGTCATACAAGATTTAGGAAATGTTTACTGATAAATTTGAATAGAAATACTATTGAAAAAAAAATGTTGGTGAATAATTGGTTATCTGATCAACTGCATGACCCAAAATATTTCTTGAGAATTTGTATTTGAGAAATATCTCTGACAAATACAAGGATGAGCATTTTGTTTCATAGTCATGTAAACAGGTTTTACGGCATTTTTATAATCTGAATGGCAAAAACACTTGAATAAATACTTTGGTAAACAAATGCCGCATAATATTTATCTAAATATTAGGAATTCAAATCAGAAAGAAGGCAATGGCAAGGATTAGAAGGTATAATAAAATTTCATATGTTTGAATGGGCTGAAGGTTAGCTGCATTATATGCTGAGTATCCTACTACATGGACAATCTGTTTGTTTTTGTCTTTCTATTTTATGACTAATGTCAATGGAGATCGGTACTTCTACTATGTAAGTGCATACTCATTTACTCATATAAGATGCAGGCAATGAAGGATGAATAGAAAACTATAACGAACTTGTTTGTCTAAGTATACCTTCATCTAAGTGTAAATAATATGAGAAAATAAGCTTCTCATTCTAGAAGCGATTTTCAATTAATGTGGATTGGATGCGACTCAAATTGTATTATTAATCGAATCTTAAAACATAGACCAAATCATGTCTTTTAAAGTAACAAAATCTCCCTTCATGTACTACTACTCTGTGTAGTGCAGTGGTATTTTTCTGTCCAGCAATCTTGACCTGCGTTCTAATCCCGCTCCGCCAGTTGATGGTAACCCGGCCTTTCCTTGCACACAAGGGGTAATTTAGAAGTAATAATAAATAGACACCCTGATCCAAAAAATATTCATTGTGACTAATGAAATTAAACTAAATCATAAATCACCTCCGTTGTTTCTGTTACACGTAGATTGAATTGAACTAACATGACACAGGAAAGACTCGAGTTGACACTGCTGAACTTGGTAATGAATGCTTTGTTTCATTAAGATTTCTTGGAACTGTAAATGAAAAGAAGGTCGTTTACAGATTATATACCCGTAAATCAGCATTGCCAAACTTCTCTCCCTCAGTAAAAATCTTGGAATAGTAATCGAAGGGACGGCCATCTTGATATACAAAAATTATTCTCATTTACTTGACAGAGTACGCGGCTGCTCTTCCCACGAAGTGAGCGTGGGGAAAATCAGACACGCTTGCCATTTGAAACCAAGCGAGTGTATAGCTATTTCAACGAAATTATGATTATATTTATCTATATCATCAATTATCATGTTTATTAGCATTGCTATTGCCATTACCATTTTCTATTACCATTTTCATTATTAGAGGTATAGTAATCATCCCCATCGGTCGCGTATTGTTGATATCAATATGATTATTAAACATGACTTACAGTATTACAATCACCATTACTCATTACCATAATCAAAATGAGTGAAATATATTTCATACAGGGACTATATCTCGTCCTCGTGTTCTAAAAATCCCAAATAAAGCAATAATAATTTTCGTGTACAATGATTTCATAGTTTAAGGAACGGCATAGAAAAGATTGTGTTAATATATTGATGTGTAAAATGGAGAGCAAACTACACCCGATTTTACTTGCATTAAAATAGGTTGATAAAAAAATAATAATGGGCATAACATTGTCCTCTTAGGAACATGATTAAAAAAGGGTATGAAATTATTGGGTATAGAAATGTAGAAGGAAGTAAAAATCTTACAGAAACTTTTATTCAGAGGTATCTCATACACGTTCGTCAACTCTCGATCGAAACTGACTAGAGTCTTGATGTTATCTGCTGGCGAGAGCTCTACGCACAGATATGATGCAGTTTCTAAAACACTCTTTAGCGGGTGTCTGGGGCGGCAGCGGCGGCGGCGGCGGCTTCGTTGTAGGCCTGGAAATGGGCGAGCTTGGCGGCGACTACCTCAGCAGTGTCCTGGACGGGTTCGGGGACGGGGCCGGGGGAGGGCGGCCAGAGGGCGTCAGGAGCCACAGGAAGGTTGGTGCCGGACGCACGGAAGCCAAGGGCGTCAGCCACGTAGTGCTGAGTCTGAACCTTGCCCTCAGAGTCCACGTAGTTGTACGATCCACGGACAACACCGAAGGCATCGCGAGACTCAGCGCGTGAAGAAGGACCGCCGGCGTAACCGAAGGAGTACTGACCGATCTCATCCTGAGCGTGATACTGAGACTGACAGGTGCTACAGGTGCGAAGGGAACTACGTTGTAGGAAACAGGTGCAGGTGCCACGTTGTAGGATACAGGTGAGGAGCTACGTTGTAAGAGATAGGTGTAGGAGCCAAGGTCTTGATTACCGGTGTTTTGAGGGAGAGAGGAGCAGCTGCGGGAAGGCCACCTGCGTATGCGTAGGGCACCACACAGAATACCCTGCGTAAGGATAGGCGCCAAGAAGGCCGTGATGGCCTCCATATACGCCGTTGTACGCAAGCAAGGAGGCGCTGCCGCTAGCCACGAGAGCCGCCACCGAAATCACAGTCTGAAATGCATCATTTTCATTACATGAAAATAACACTGAATTAGAAACCGAGAAAATTTCATCTTTAAACCTGACTGAATCACCAAAACGAGAAGAGACTCCGTTCAACCTCAGCGAAACTGGGGTTCCTAAACTAACCAGAGAGTTCATGTTGGCCACCGTCAAGGAGCTGTCTGGTGGCCATGGGTATGACGCCGCCTTAAATACCTTGGGGAAACATCTTGACCACCTCAGAAAATGGGCAAGGGGGCGTGGCTTTCCTTCCTTTCTACAGTCTAATCTTTTGTATCGTACAGCGCCTTGGCTCCTGGGTGAGGCTGTTTTCACATCCCCTTACAAAAATAGACAAATAAAGTAATATGAGAAGTTATTCTATATCATATATTGCCACACTCCTATAGTCTTCTCAGATTCAAATCCTGAAAAAGTCATATCTCCACTTCTGACTGGTGCCAAAGAAAATGTACAAGCAATGGAAAGGTGAACAAAAATGAAAGCGATTCAGGGAATATTGATTATAGCTATAGTATTATATCCTAAATTCTGAAAATTAACTTATTTGTCATCATTATTCAGATATCTTTATTGTTATCATAATCATTACTATTTTTATCACTTTTGTTA
>NW_020871918.1:77267-88805 GCF_003789085.1 Penaeus vannamei
ACGTAGCCACGAGGCCACCACCGAAAATCACAGTCTGAAATGGAACATTTCCATTACATAGCACGTTATCGTGTAATGAAAATCCAGAAACAAAGATTTCATTCAACAACCTTAATATACAAACAAAATATGAGTCCCCATATTCTACCTGGACTACCTTGAACACCAGAGCATTCATGTTGACCCACCACCAAGGAGCTGTCTGATGCCCATGGGTATGGCTGCGGTTTAAATACCCGGGGAACATGACCATTTGGAAGGGGCGTGGCTATCCTTCCTTTCTATTTTCGACCTTTCGTTGCGATAAATAAAATGTTCTAAATCCGGGATAGAATTTTGAGATTTACTGTTATATGCATCGCTTATAGGACCATCTATTGTTTAACTTGAGGTGCCCTTAAGTAGAGGGTTTCAAAGGGATGTTTTGGGGCGCAGGTGGTGGAGGGAAAGTGACCCTCGAGGATTGCAGGAAAACGAGAAATAAACACAAAATCAAGTCATTCAAGATTTAGGAAATGTTTACTGATAATTTAAATAGAAATACTATTGAAAAAAAATGGTGAATAATTGGTTATCTGATCAACTGCATGACCCAAAATATTTCTTGAGAATTTGTATTTGAGAAATATCTCTGACAAATACAAGGATGAGCATTTTGTTTCATAATCATGTAAACAGGTTTTACGGCATTTTTATAATCTGAATGGCAAAACCACTTGAATAAATACTTTGGTAAACAAATGCCGCGTAATATTTATCTAAATATTAGGAATTCAAACCAGAAAGAAGGCAATGGCAAGGATTAGAAGGTATAATAAATTTCATATGTTTGAATGGGCTGAAGGTTAGCTGCATTATATGCTGAGTATCCTACTACATGGACAATCTGTTGTTTTTGTCTTTCTATTTATGACAAATGTCAATGGAGATCGGTACTTCTATGTAAGTGCATATTCATTTACTCATATAAGATGCAGGCAATGAAGGATGAATAGAAAACTATAACGAACTTGTTTGTCTAAGTATACCTTCATCTAGTGTAAATAATATGAGAAAATAAGCTTCTCATTCTAGAAGCGATTTTCAATTAATGTGGATTGGATGCGACTCAAATTGTATTATTAATCGAATCTTAAAACATAGACCAAAATCATGTCTTTTAAAGTAACAAAATCTCCCTTCATGTACTACTACTCTGTAGTGCAGTGGTATTTTTCTCGTCCAGCAATCTTGACCTGCGTTCTAATCCCGCTCCGCCAGTTGATGGTAACCCCGGCCTTTCCTTGCACACAAGGGGTAATTTAGAAGTAATAATAAATAGACACCCTGATCCAAAAAATATTCATTGTGACTAATGAAATTAAACTAAATCATAAATCACCTCGTTGTTTCTGTTACACGTAGATTGAATTGAACTAACATGACACAGGAAAGACTCGAGTTTGACACTGCTGAACTTGGGTAATGATGCTTTGTTTCATTAAGATTTCTTGGAACTGTAAATGAAAGAAAGGTCGTTTACAGATTATATACCCCGTAATCAGCATTGCCAAACTTCTCTCCCTCAGTAAAAATCTTGGAATAGTAATCGAAGGGACGGCCATCTTGATATACAAAAAATTATTCTCATTTACTTGACAGAGTACGCGGCTGCTCTTCCCACGAAGTGAGCGTGGGGAAAATCAGACACGCTTGCCATTTGAAAAAGCGAGTGTATAGCTATTTCAACGAAATTATGATTATATTTATCTATATCATCAATTATCATGTTTATTAGCATTGCTATTGCCATTACCATTTCTATTACCATTTTCATTATTAGAGGTATAGTAATCATCCCCATCGGTCGCGTATTGTTGATATCAATATGATTATTAAACATGACTTACAGTATTACAATCACCATTACTCATTACCATAATCAAAATGAGTGAAATATATTTCATACAGGGACTATATCTCGTCCTCGGTGTTCTAAAAATCCCAAATAAAGCAATAATAATTTCGTGTACAATGATTTCATAGTTTAAGGACGGCATAGAAAAGATTGTGTTAATATATTGATGTGTAAAATGGAGAGCAAACTACACCCGATTTTACTTGCATTAAAATAGGTTGATAAAAAATAATAATGGGCATAACATTGTCCTCTTTAGGAACATGATTAAAAAGGGTATGAAATTATTGGGTATAGAAATGTAGAAGGAAGTAAAATCTTACAGAAACTTTTATTCAGAGGTATCTCATACACGTTCGTCAACTCTCGATCGAAACTGACTAGAGTCTTGATGTTATCTGCTGGCGAGAGCTCTACGCACAGATATGATGCAGTTTCTAAAACACTCTTAGCGGGTGTCTGGGGCGGCAGCGGCGGCGGCGGCGGCTTCGTTGTAGGCCTGGAAATGGCGAGCTTGGCGGCGACTACCTCAGCAGTGTCCTGGACGGGTTCGGGGACGGGGCCGGGAGGGCGGCCAGAGGGGCGTCAGGAGCCACAGGAAGGTTGGTGCCGGACGCACGGAAGCCAAGGGCGTCAGCCACGTAGTGCTGAGTCTGAACCTTGCCCTCAGAGTCCACGTAGTTGTACGATCCACGGACAACACCGAAGGCATCGCGAGACTCAGCGCGTGAAGAAGGACCGCCGGCGTAACCGAAGGAGTACTGACCGATCTCATCTGAGCGTGATACTGAGACTGGACAGGTGCTACAGGTGCGAAGGGAACTACGTTGTAGGAAACAGGTGCAGGTGCCACGTTGTAGGATACAGGTGCAGGAGCTACGTTAGATAGGTGTAGGAGCCAAGGTCTTGATTACAGGTGTTTTGAGGGAGAGAGGAGCAGCTGCGGGAAGGCCACCTGCGTATGCGTAGGGCACCACACCAAATACCCTGCGTAGGATAGGCGCCAAGAAGGCCGTGATGGCCTCCATATACGCCGTTGTACGCAAGCAAGGAGGCGCTGCCGCTAGCCACGAGAGCCGCCACCGAAATCACAGTCTGAAATGCATCATTTTCATTACATGAAAATACACTGAATTAGAAACCGAGAAAATTTCATCTTTAAACCTGACTGAAATCACCAAAACGAGAAGAGACTCCGTTCAACCTCAGCGAAACTGGGGTTCCTAAACTAACCAGAGAGTTCATGTTGGCCACCGTCAAGGAGCTGTCTGGTGGCCATGGGTATGACGCCGCCTTAAATACCTTGGGAACATCTTGACCACCTCAGAAAATGGGCAAGGGGGCGTGGCTTTCCTTCCTTTCTACAGTCTAATCTTTTGTATCGTACAGCGCCTTGGCTCCTGGGTGAGGCTGTTTTCACATCCCCTTACAAAAATAGACAAATAAAGTAATATGAGAAGTTATTCTATATCATATATTGCCACACTCCTATAGTCTTCTCAGATTCAAATCCTGAAAAAGTCATATCTCCACTTCTGACTGGTGCCAAAGAAAATGTACAAGCAATGGAAAGGTGAACAAAAATGAAAGCGATTCAGGGAATATCTGATTATAGCTATAGTATTATATCCTAAATTCTGAAAATTAACTTATTTGTCATCATTATTCAGAATATCTTTATTGTTATCATAATCATTACTATTTTTATCACTTTGTTAATGTTATGATAATCGTCATCATCGCTATGATTATCATTATTCATGTTACTAGTGGTAATAGTAGAATCATTTTGAGTGATAGTAGCACTACAATTTCTACCATTACTATTGTTATAATCATAATTATCAGCATAACTTATTTCATTATTACTACTACTGTTAATACCATTATAATCATCACCACTATCATTTTATAATTATAATTGTACAATTGAAGTTACTGTTAAAATCATCACTTACCGTTATTAATATTGGTGTTGCTGAGCTACTGTGGATGATAATTATTTTCATCATTATCAAGAGTAGCAATATTATTTGATATTATCATTACTACAATTGTATGAATAATCATGTTATCAATGTTACCTTGTGATTATTATTATCATCATTATCATTATCATTATTAACATTCTTTTTATTGGGGCAATTATCATTATCACTTATTATAACTATCATTGCCATCAATGTTATTATCATTACCATCATTATCATTACTGTTATCATCATTATCCCTATTACTATTAAAAAATAATATCACTGTTGCCATTGTTTATTGTTGTCAATATTATACCATTATTAGTGTGTCATTATTCTTTATTGATCTTATTTTTATCCTTAGAATTATTATCTCTTATTTCTCTTACTATTATCATTATTTTTATTTTCTATTATTATCTATAATATTATCATTAATATGATCATTGTTTTCATTTATAGTAGTAGTAGCATTATTTGTATTATCGTTGTCATTACTACTATCGTTATTACTATTATTACTGTTATTGATACTGAAGTTATCAACATTTTTACGATCATTTATTATCCTTACCATTATCATGATTTAATCATGTTCTTTTTCATGTGTTCATCATTATTAATACCGCCGTTGATGTTATCATTAGCATTATTATCATCGTCCTTATCAGTAGTAGTATTCTTGTACTGTTATTTGCATATTGATAATAATCATTATTAAAGTCAATATCATGATAATAGTAATGGTAACAATAATAATGGTGATGCTTATGATGATAACGGTAATGTTTGTAATAACAACAATAATGATGAAGATAATGATAATAATGAAAATGGTAATATTAATAACAACGATGATAATGACAATGGTAATATAACAGTCAAAATCATTATTACCGTTTTTGTTCATTTTTATCGAAATAATTATTTCATTATCAATATCCCAATCATTAGCATTAACATTATCGTTGTTATTATTGGTGTTTTCATTTTTATAAATATTGCCAGTGTGATTAATTTATACTATCATTCCTGTCATTATCATCATCAGTGTCATTTTATTGTCATTGCTAAGATTATCACTATTATTAATGCAATCATTATCAGTGTTGTTTATTATGATAATGATTATCACCATGATTATCAGTATTGTTATTATTCTCATTATTTTCATTATGATTATCATTATCATTATTATCATTATCATTATTATCACTCTCATTATCATTATTATTATCATTATTATTAATTGGCAGCATTATCATTATCAATTATTTTCATAATTCGTAATCATTATCACTGCCGTTACTATCAATATCATCACTGTCCTTTTTATCATTATTATTGATACCGTTATCACTATCATAATAAACATATTTAGACTCGCATCCATTTTCCTTATCATTAATGTCATCAGAGCTTGTTTATAGGCAAGAGAAATGCGCTAACTCTCGAGCGAAACTGACTAGTCTTGCGAGAGTTCGACACGCTACTGTATCGATTTTGTCGCTCAGGTAAGGCTTTGTCCCCAACAGGTGTCAATATCATAATTTTGCAAGGAAACGTTGTCTCTCAATCTTACTAAGGTTTCTTTTTGACAAGAAAAAACTGGAAATAAATTTAAAGAATTATTTCAAAATATATCCATGGATATATTTCGAATAATAATGGAGTAGGTAAATAAAAAAGGCTATTGGTGTGCAAGAGGAATCCACTGTAGAATGGGGGAGGCGAGTCCTCTGTGACTGCCTGAGTGCCTGTTTAAACAACATAACTGGACTTATTTTGTATTTATTACCTAGTCTTATCATAAACATAGACTAAACCACTGTGAAAATAATATATAATGAAAGTATCAAAATGTGCTTTATTGATATACCTATTCCTTATTCACTATTCATGTGTTATCTGGACATACTGTCAAGAAATATGATATCGAGTATGTAAGTGCATATAATATGCTTTGTCTTCCTGTGTTGAATTTCCCCGGCAGATGTCAGGAGTTAATGTGCTGCATAAGACTGATGGGAAAAGAGAAAGAAAGGTATGGATAGAAAGGGGAACTGGAGATCATAGTTATTGATAACTGTTCTACTTAGTATGTGACTCCATAAAAGTTTTCATTGTTTTGTAATTCTGTTTTTATATTTTTCTGTTCTATTACATATGGTGCACACACACACACACCATATATTCATATATAATATGTATATATATATATATATATATATATATATATATATATATATATATATATATATATATATATATATATATATATATATATATATATATATATTCGGTATATGTACAAACTCTTTTTTTGTGTGTTGTGTATGTTGGTTCGTGGATTTATACATTTACATGCATTTGTATGCAATATGTATATATATATATATATATATATATATTATATATATATATGTATGTGTGTGTGTGTGTGTGTGTGTGTGTGTGTTGTGTGTGTGTGTGTGTGTGTGTGTGAACGCAGATAGATAGGGCAACTAAATATGTTTTCATTATTATTATTATTATTATTGCCGTACACGTTACTAGCTGACTGAGGTTTAGGTTCATGACAGTATGCTGACAGTGAAATCATTTTATTTAATAGATCATACATAATTCGCTCTTTGTACAAATAGTGAGGTGTCAAACCTCATCAAATGCGTTCGTCACACCTCACGTGACTGGATTCCAACTCAGTTGAGCACGCGGTAGGAGGTGTGGGCGGGGTTGTGGACCACGCGGAGGAGTTCGGCGTCACGGAGGGCGGGTCTGGCGGCGGCGGCGTAGGGTGGGGACGTGGACGGCGTTGTAGGTGGTGAGGGCGGGATGGGCGGCAGTGTAGTGAAGAGGAGAAGCATAGGTAGTTGGGTGGGCGTAGTGGAGGGGAGTGGAGAATCCGTAGGAGAAACGGAGAGGAGAGTAGACGCCGAGACCGGGAGCCGCAAGGATGGAACGCTTCTTGCGGGTGTCTGGGGCGGCAGCGGCGGCGGCGGCGGCTTCGTTGTAGGCCTGGAAATGGGCGAGCTTGGCGGCGACTACCTCAGCAGTGTCCTGGACGGGTACGGGGGGGGCCGGGGAGGGCGGCCAGAGGGGCGTCGGGAGCCACGGGAAGGTTGGTGCCGGACGCACGAAAGCCAGGGCGTCAGCCACGTAGTGCTGAGTCTGAACTTGCCCTCAGAGTCCACGTAGTTGTACGAACCACGGACAACACCGAAGGCATCGCGAGACTCAGCGCGTGAGATGCACCGCCGGCGTAACCGAAGGAGTACTGACCGATCTCATCCTGAGCGTGATACTGAGACTGAACAGGTGCTACAGGTGCCACAGGAGCTACGTTGTAGGAAACAGGTGCAGGAGCTACGTTGTAGGAGACAGGTGCAGGAGCCACGTTGTAAGGGATAGGTAGGAGCCAAGGTCTTGATTATAGGTGTTTTGATGGTGAGGGAGCAGCTGCGGGAAGGCCACCTGCGTATGCGTAGGGCACCACACCAGAATACCCTGCGTAAGGATAGGCGCCAAGAAGGCCGTGATGGCCTCCATATACGCCGCTTACGCAAGCAAGGAGGCGCTGCCGCTAGCCACGAGGGCGCCACCGAAATCACAGTCTGAAATGGAACATTTCCATTACAGCACGTTATCGTGTAATGAAAATCCAGAAACAAAGATTTCATTCAGTTACCTTAATATATAAACAAAATATGAGTCCCCATATTCTACCTGGACTACCTTGAACTCACCAGAGCATTCATGTTGACCCACCACCAAGGAGCTGTCTGATGCCCATGGGTAAGGCTGCGGCTTAAATACCTGGGGAACATGACCATTTCGGAAGGGGCGTGGCTATCCTTCCTTTCTATTTTCGACCTTTCGTTGCGATAAATAAAATGTTCTAAATCCGGGATAGAACTTTGAGATTTACTTTTATATGCATCGCTTATAGGACCATCCATTGTTTAACTTAAGGTGCCCTTAAGTAGTTCAAAGGATGTTTGGGAGCCGCAGATGGTGGAGGGAAAGTGACCCTCGAGGATTGCAGGAAAACGAAAAATAAACAAAAAATCAAGTCATTCAAGATTTAGGAAATGTTTACTGATAATTTGAATAGAAATACTATTGGAAAAAAAAACGTTGGTGAATAATTCGTTATCTGATCAATTGTATGACCCAAAATATTTCTTGAGAATTTGAATCTGAGAAATACCTCTGACAAATACAAGGATGAACATTTTGTTTCATAATCATGTAAACAGGTTTCAGGACTTTATCATAATTTGAAGGACAAAACCACTTGAATAGATACTTTGGTAAACAAATGCCGCGTAATATTTATCTAAACATTAGGAATTTAAACCTGAAAGAAGGCAATGGCAAGGATTAAAAGGTATAACAAGTTTCCCAGGTTTGAATAGACTGCAGGTTAGCTGCATTATATGCTGGTATTATTTTACTGTCGAGGCAGTCTGTTTCCTTTTTCTTTCTTATTTTATTATTTCTATTCTATGACTAATATCAATAGAGTATGGCACATGTCCTGGATAAGTGCATATACTTTTTACTCATATAAGATGCAGGTAATGAAGGGTGAACAGAAAAGTATGATGAACTTGCTTGTCTAAGTATACCTTCATCTGAGTGTAAATAATATGAGAAAATAAGCTCATTCTAAAAGCGATTTTCAATGAATGTGGATTGGAGGCGACTCAAATTGCATTATTAATCAAATCTTAAAACATAGACCAAATCATGTCTTTTAAAGTAACAAAAATCTCCCTTCATGTACTACTACTCTGTGTAGTGCAGTGGTATTTTTCTCGTCCAGCAATCTTGACCTGCGTTCTAATCCCGCGCCGCCAGTTGATGGTAACCCCGGCCATTCCTTGCACACAAGGGGTAATTTAGAAGTAATAATAAATAGACACCCTGTTCCAAAAATATTCATTGTGACTAATGAAATTAAAAAATCATAAATCACCTCCGTTGTTTCTGTTAAAGGTAGATTGAATTGAACTGACATGGCACAGGAAAGACTCGAGTTTGACACTGCTGAACTTGGGTAATGATGCTTTTTTCATTAAGATTTCTTGGAACTGTAACCGAAAAGAGTAAATGAAAGAAGGTCGTTTACAGATTATATACCCGTAATCAGCATTGCCAAACTTCTCTCCTCAGTAAAAAAATCTTGGAATAGAAATCGAAGGGACGGCCATCTTGCTATACAAAAATTATTCTCATTTACTTGACAGAGTACGCGGCTGCTCTTCCCACGAAGTGAGCGTGGGGAAAATCAGACACGCGCTTGCCATTTGAAACCAAGCGAGTGTATAGCTATTTCAACGAAATTATGATTATATTTATCTATATCATCAATTATCATGTTTATTAACATTGCTATTGCCATTACCATTTCTATTACCATTTTCATTATTAGAGGTATAGTAATCATCCCCATCAGTAGCGTATTGTTGATATCAATATGATTATTAAACATGACTTACAGTATTACAATCACCATTACTCATTACCATAATCAAAATGAGTGAAATATATTTCATACAGGGACCATATCTCGTCCTCGTGTTCTAAAAATCCCAAATAAAGCAATAATAAATTCGTGTACAATGATTTCATAGTTTAAGGAACGGTATAGAAAAGATTGTGTTAATATATTGATGTGTAAAATGGAGAGCAAACTACACCGATTTTACTTGCATTAAAATAGGTTGATAAAAAATAATAATGATAACATTGAGGAACATGATTAAAAAAGGGTATGAAATTATTGGGTATAGAAATGTAGAAGAAAAAATCTTACAGAAACTTTTATTCAGAGGTATCTCATACACGTCGTCAACTCTCGATCGAAACTGACTAGAGTCTTGATGCTGTTCTGCTGGCGAGAGCTCTACGCACAGATATGATGCAGTTTCTAAAACACTCTTTAGCGGGTGTCTGGGGCGGCAGCGGCGGCGGCGGCGGCTTCGTTGTAGGCCTGGAAATGGGCGAGCTTGGCGGCGACTACCTCAGCAGTGTCCTGGACGGGTTCGGGGACGGGGCCGGGGAGGGCGGCCAGAGGGGCGTCGGAGCCACAGGAAGGTTGGTGCCGGACGCACGGAAGCCAAGGGCGTCAGCCACGTAGTGCTGAGTCTGAACCTTGCCCTCAGAGTCCACGTAGTTGTACGATCCACGGACAACACCGAAGGCATCGCGAGACTCAGCGCGTGAAGATGCACCGCCGGCGTAACCGAAGGAGTACTGACCGATCTCATCCTGAGCGTGATACTGAGACTGGACAGGTGCTACAGGTGCGAAGGGATACGTTGTAGGAAAAGGTGCAGGTGCCACGTTGTAGGATACAGGTGCAGGAGCTACGTTGTAAGAGATAGGTGTAGGAGCCAAGGTCTTGATTACAGGTGTTTTGAGGGGAGAGGAGCAGCTGCGGGAAGGCCACCTGCGTATGCGTAGGGCACCACACCAGAATACCCTGCGTAAGGATAGGCGCCAAGAAGGCCGTGATGGCCTCCATATACGCCGTTGTACGCAAGCAAGGAGGCGCTGCCGCTAGCCACGAGAGCCGCCACCGAAATCACAGTCTGAAATGCATCATTTTCATTACATGAAAATACACTGAATTAGAAACCGAGAAAATTTCATCTTTAAACCTGACTGAAATCACCAAAACGAGAAGAGACTCCGTTCAACCTCAGCGAAAACTGGGGTTCCTAAACTCACCAGAGAGTTCATGTTGGCCACCGTCAAGGAGCTGTCTGGTGCCATGGGTATGACGCCGTCTTAAATACCTTGGGAACATCTTGACCACCTCAGAAATGGGCAAGGGGGCGTGGCTTTCCTTCCTTTCTACAGTCTAATCTTTTGTATCGTACAGCGCCTTGGCTCCTGGGTGAGGCTGTTTTCACATCCCCTTACAAAAATAGACAAAATAAAGTAATATGAGAAGTTATTTTATATCATATATTGCCACACTCCTATAGTCTTCTCAGATTCAAATCCTGAAAAAGTCATATCTCCACTTCTGACTGGTGCCAAAGAAAATGCACAAGCAATGGAAAGGTGAACAAAAATGAAAGCGATTCAGGGAATATCTGATTTTAGCTACAGTATTATATCCTAAATTCTGAAAATTAACTTATTTGTCATCATTATTCAGAATATCTTTATTGTTATCATAATCATTACTATTTTTATCACTTTTGTTAATGTTATGATAATCGTCATCATCGCTATGATTATCATTATTCATGTTACTAGTGGTAATAGTAGAATCATTATTGAGTGATAGTAGCACTACAATTTCTACCATTACTATTGTTATAATCATAATTATCAGCATAACTTATTTCATTATTACTACTACTGTTAATACCATTATAATCATCACCACTATCATTTTATAATTATAATTGTACAATTGAAGTTACTGTTAAAATCATCACTTTTACCGTTATTAATATTGGTGTTGCTGGAGCTACTGTGGATGATAATTATTTTCATCATTATCAAGAGTAGCAATATTATTATTGATATTATCATTACTACAATTGTATGAATAATCATGTTATCAATGTTACCTTGTGATTATTATTATCATCATTATCATTATCATTATTAACATTCTTTTTATTGGGGCAATTATCATCATGA
>NW_020871918.1:88905-96405 GCF_003789085.1 Penaeus vannamei
TATTGATATATACACATTACATATATTACATACTTAAACACATATATGAATGCATGTACATATATATACATGAATATGTTTATATATATGCATATATCTGTATTTATTAAACATATTCCTACATAATATAAGTATATCTATATATGCATATACATATACATGTACACACATGTATATATGTTACACACACACACACACACACACACACATATATATATATATATATATATATATATATATATATATATATATAATATGTGCGTGTGTGTAGGGTTACATGTATAAATGGACTCTACTCATCTACATATTTATGTGAATACACATCTGCGTGATTCTTGATTATTATTGCCGATAGGAAAGTGTGGTAACTGCAATCTGTTATATGTCCATCTCCATAACAGTGATTAATCTTATATTCACCAAGGTCCACGTAACGAATACGGTTCAAAATCCAAAGGGATGAAAATAGATTAATACAAAGTAGGAGGAAATATTGGGTGTCAGAAACGGTGCATTGATGACCAAATGGCAGAAAAAAGCGCACGGTATTATTCGTTCTCACGCAGCGCATCTGTGCTCTGGTTTCTTCATCCTTCGCCTTTATTTCTCCTTTTGCGTATTCTCTCTCTCTTTTCTTTTCTTTTTTTCGTCTTTGTCTCTTTCTCTTTTCTTTTCTTTTCTTTGTTTTCTTTATTTCTTTTTTCTTCTTTTCCTTCTTTTTTCTTTTCTTTCCTTCTTTTCTTTTTTTTCTTTATTCCTTTTCTTTTTTTTCTTCATTTCTTCTTTCTTCCTTCCTGTTTTTCTTCTTTTTCTTTCTTTCGCTCTTTATCTCTTTTTCATGCTTCATTTCCGAAACGGAGCTAGACTTGAAAGGCTGATACTGACAGGATGAATATTAAAAATGTACTATAGTATATTATATAAACATTATATAATGTTCATCAACCTGTCAAACCGTAATCGTCACCACTACCATGTTGTGAAGTTCACTTTCACCTCGACATAATTTAGAAAAAGAATATATTTTGTAATTCACTTTGCAAGAAGAAAGATTCGCATGAAATCAATATATCAAATCCCACTCAACAATCATGTTATTCTTTTTATAAATCATCTATACGGTTATCTCCGTTACATAAAATTCTTTCACAATATATATATACTTAATATATGTATATATATATATATATATATATATATATATATATATATATATGTATGTATACGTGTGTATGTGTATCTATACAGATTTATGATAATGCGTTTATGCGTTTCTATTCTAACTATGGTTATGAAAGTAAGCCTTGATAATGGGGAAGTACAAAAATGGGTAATAATTTCTAATGCATTATTGTAATTATTGTCTTAAATGTCTATTATTGTAATGAAGTTAAAGATATAACTCCTTTATTATTCTTACAATCAGGAGGAATGTCAAACGCGACAAAAAATACATTGCTACATGTCAAATCGTGAAACGTAAATATTGTTAAATATTGATGGGAATACGATTCACACAATAGAAAATATATGCGTATGTGTATGAGTTTATGCATGTTTGTATGTGTGAGAGCTTTGGATGAAATCCCTTGTATCAGAAAATTCCACTGTGACTGCAAATAATAGCATTTAGGTAAAAGAAAAGATATTGAATGCACACAACAAACATACACACAAATATGTACACATATTCATATGTGTATTCGTATATATATATATATATATATATATATATATATATATATATATACATATGCTTCAATAGGCTTCCGTGTTTCTGTTACTAAGGCCATGTTGAATGTTCTTACTAGATTGCGCCACGACTAAATTTCCCTCAAGTATCCGCAAAATGGCTGAGGCTATACATATTCATGTGTGTGTATAACTAAATACATATAAACATGTGTGTAAAGATCTTTCTTGAACTGTACATCATTTATCCGTCCATGCTATGCCTTTAGGCACCGGGCTATAAAACACCCGGATGTGAGAAGGACGAGAGCCCCGCCCATGTGGTCTCCCTGGATGGCGGTCATGGAGGCTTCGGCTAAAAAGGAACAACTACGGTCATTTTCGTCAGACAGCTCCTCGTCGGTGGGTCAATATGAACGCTCTGGTAAGTGCAGCGCTGATACACCTAAGCTCATATATATATATATATATATATATATATATATATATATATATATATATATATATATATATATATATGTGTGTGTGTGTGTGTGTGTGTGTGTGTGTGTGTGTGTGTGTGTGTAAAACAATTCCAATGAGGAATTACACGAATATAAAATTGTATTTTTTTTTTTTTTTTTTCAGACTGTGATTTCCGTGGCGGCCTCGTGGCTAGCGTAGCGCCTCCTTGCTTGCGTACAACGGCGTATATGGAGCCATCACGGCCTTCTTGGCGCTATCCTTATGTAGGATATTCTGGTCTGCACCTTACTCATACGCAGGTGTCCTTCCTGCAGCTGCTCCTCTCTCCTTAAAAACCTGTAGTTAAGACCGTCGCTTGCGTCACATACAACGTCGCTGCCGCTCCTCTTGCTTACAACGTAGCTCCCTTCGCACCTGTAGCACCTATCCAGTCTCAGTACCACGCTCAGGATGAGATCGGTCAGTACTCCTTCGGTTACGCCGGCGGTCCTTCTTCACGCGCTGAGTCTCGCGACGCCTTCGGTGTTGTCCGTGGTTCATACAACTACGTGGACTCTGAGGGAAAGGTTCAGACTCAGCACTACGTCGCCGACGCCCTTGGATTCCGTGTGTCCCGCACCAACCTGCCAGTGGCTCCCGACGCTCCTGTAGCTGCTCCTCTGGCCGCCCTTCCCGGTCCCCTTCCCGAACCCGTCCAGGACACCCCAGAGGTAGCCGCCGCTAAGGCCGCCCACCAACAGGCATATGACGAAGCCGCAGCCGCTGCCGCTGCCGCCCCAGACACCCGCAAGAAGCGCTCCGTGCTTGCGGCTCCCGGTCTTGGCGTCTACTCTCCTCTTCGTTTCTCCTACGGATTCTCCGCTCCCCTCCACTACGCCCACCCAACAGCCTATGCTTCTCCTCTTCACTATACTGCCGCCCATCCCGCCCTCACTACCTACAACGCCGCCCACGTCCCCACCACCTACGCCGCCGCCGCGCCCCCTCCGTGACGCCGAGCTCCTCCGTGTCCACAACCCCGCCCACGCACCTCCTACCGCGTGCTCAACTGAGTGGGGAATCCAGTCACGTGAGGTGTGTAGAGCGTCGCCCTTGCCCCTTTCTGCATTTTAAGAGGAGGCTGGGGTTGAATGTTGACACACCTCATTATCTGTACAAAGAGCGTCTATAAAATAATCAAATTGTGTTTCTCAAATAAACAAATGATAAAGATATCTACTGTTTACAAAACTAACAATAGCTTGATAACTGTTGCTCTAAAATAACGTTTGGGAAGAATATATATGTGCGCATATTTGCATGTATAAGTATATATGTATGTGCTTATATATACAATGCACGCACACGTACGCACACGCAACCAGACATGTTTGTCTGTATTTATATATATATATATATATATATATATATATATATATATATATATATATATTCATATATACACATACATATGAACGGCTACACGTAAGCATCTCAGACATCTCCCTTTGAAATCCTAAACGATATGGTATCAGAGATACATCCCAAAGATGCTGGCCTTCTTATTTATCAAGCAGACCAACAGAAGTGTAGTAAGTTACAAAAGCATTAATTCTTCCACCAAGTCTGGAACAGCCACAGTAATGTATGAGCAGCATAATCAAATGCCGGAAACACTTTCGAATTACAACTCAAAATGCATCAATATACATCTCTATTTTCAAACGTATTATACCATAACAAATAGATGAATATATGAATAAACAGACGACGTTATACCGTTGGGAGATTTGGCAATTGGTAAAAATAGTGCCCAGATTTTGGAGCTTCTAACAGAATCCCAACATCAGCCATGTACTGATTTACAGCAAGGAATTCTACGGCACAAGGCCAATAGATTTTGAATAATCAAGATCGGATTATGGCCATTTTGAAGATCATATTACCATCATTATTATAATTATCAAAATCTTTATTATCGTTATCATTCTGAATATCAGGGCATGAGGTGCTAATAGCAGATCTAAGATACTTCACTGCAAGTCAACATATGCCCAACACTGCACTCTTATTAAAGCTATAAATACGCTACCCTTAAATTACTTTCTTACAATCAATTAATATACCACATCATATGATGTAATTTTGGTTATGGTCAACTGCATGTGCCACTATACTTTTATTTGGCTTTGAAGAAGTTTTTTTTACCGGGTGTACTGTGTTCTCAAAGAGTAATGTATCTTTCTTATGATTATTCTACCATTGCTAGTATTGGCCTTAATACTGTTATATTGATTACTGTAGTAACTACTCTTGTTTGTGATGCTATTCTATCAGTTTTAAAATAAATTCTTTATCATAATTACCAATACCATTATCATTATCACTATCACCGTTTTCAAAAATATTCTACCTCTAATATTGCTGATAAATCATCTGCGACATCAGCATCATAATCATTATCATAAGTTTCATTATTATCAGTGTTAATATTTGTAGTTATCATGTTTATCATTATCATTGTTATTGTTGATGTAGTTAGTATAATTATTGTCAATGTTTTATCATAATTATAGTTGTAATTATTAGTAGTAATAGTATTATATTATCATTAATGTTATTACCATTACCATCTGGGGTTTAGTGCTGGTGAAAAGCGACTTTCCTATCATGGGCTATTTTTTAACTTTGATGTCAGCAGATAAATTGTATAGTACCATATATCTTTATATTTGTATCATTGAATATCAGACGATCAGACATATATATAAAAACCTAAATATCTGTGTGCACATATAGATACACACAAATACACACATACACATACCCACCCCCTACTTATGCGTGTTTAACGTTTATATATAGCCGTTAAACCCAGCTTCATCCCGGACCTACAAAACTGTATCAGGATGTATCAGGAGGAGGGATCAGGATGCGAAAGAAAGGGAAAGCCCCGCCCTCGACGCCGCTACTCGGCGCTAATGGTCAAGACGCTAACCGACGTCTTCAAGGGGCGAGGACAGTCAGTGCCCCAAGACAGCGCCTGGATGGTGGGACCGCATGAACACTCTGTCTAGGGAAGCTCGATTTCGCTGGGGTCGAATTATTCAAGCTTGTCTAGTTTAGTTGTTTTAAATAATGTTCACTCTTTGAAGTAATCTTCAGATGACGATTTCTGTGGTGGTCCTCGTGGGTCGTGGCAGCGTTTCTCGGCTTGCGCACGACACCGTATATGGAAGCTACCACGGCCTTCTTGATGTTATTTATTCTAGGTTATTCATATCTGCATCCTTACTCGTACGCAAAACACCTGTTATCACGTTTGTCGCTCTTGCTCTCGTGAGAAACAGGATGATGATGGTAATTATGGTAAAATAATATTAATGGTAATATAATGGTTGTGATGATATTGATATTAATCGTAATGATAATGATTATAGTGAGAAAAATAGCAATAGCAGTGATAATCATTATATTCTAATAATTTAAGTTATAATGATATTGATAGCAATATAATGATAATGTTAATGATATGATACATAAAATGATATAATATAAACAATAATAATGATATTATAAAATAATATAATAATGATAAAATGATATATAGATTATGATAATCATAGCACTAATAACAATACCAACAGCAATAAAGATGATGGCAGTAATGATCATAATCTATTATCTAATTCTACTGGTATTTCGTCTATTCTGCGTGACTGCGGAGTTGAAGTCGCTGCTTTTCATGTAAAACGGGATGACATGTAAAGAATGACAAACGCATACACACAAACACACGCGCACATAAATGCATGACATTACGAATCTGTCTTAATCTAGCTCTATTAATCATAATCATTATCAGCATTACTGTTGTTATCATCATTGCCATTCGTCTCCGAGGCAAGTGTACTGCACTGAATTAGACCGTCAAGAATTTACACGGGGGTGGGGGGGGGGGTAAGAAGGAAGATAATGAGGGAAGGGGAATGGGAAAGTGGAGAAGAAATGAAGGGGAAAGAGGCTTATGGGGGAAAGGATCTTAAACAGGAGAGGGAGATGGGGAAAGCGAAAGGAAGAAGCGGAGAGGACATGAAGAGAAAAGAGGTAAGTATAAGGGGGAAGAGAGGGGGTGCTCAGGGAGTAAAGGGAAATGAGGGAGGGAGGGGAGAGGATAAGGGAAATGGGAGGGAGCTAATATGGGGCTTAAAGTGGAGGGAGGAGTGAATTTAAAGATTTGGGAGCGATGATAAGAGTCTATGATAGTATTTATCAGGATAATGATAATAATAACAATAATAATAACAGTGATAATAATGATAATGATGATAAGTAATACTGATAATAATAGCAGCAGCAGTAGCAATGATTATAATGAAAATAATAATGGTAAAGATAATCACAATCATAATGATAACAAGAAAGAACGAAAATGATAATACTGATAATAATAATGATAATAATAATGATAATCAAAATAGTAATAATTATTATAACGGAAATAATCATAATGACAACAAAAATGATAGTAATGAGGATGATAGCGTTAGATATAATAATCACAGCAGTAATAGTAGTAACAATAATCATTATCACAGTAATAACAATAAATAATGATAATGAAAAATAGCGATGATAAGGATAGTTATATAATACTGACTATAATGTATAATACTAATGATAAAGACAACAATGATATCAACGGTAATAATAATGATTATATTAATGCTATAAACAATAATCATGAAAAAGATATCAATATTATCAACAATAATGATAGTAATGATAACAATGATGACAATTATTTGTATAGTAATAATAGTAAAGATAATGGCAATAAATCAATGCTAACAGCAAGAACGACAATAATAATGAGATATAACAAACTAGTAGCGATAATGACACTGGCAACGATAACTTAAATAACAAGATCAACATGCTGCATCTGGTTTACCAAGGCCACCTGAAAGCATTAGTGTGTATCACTGACAAACACGTTCATAAATCAGATAAAACGATAAACAAATAAATAAATGAATAATTTTCAACCATTATCCAGTGATTGTCTCATTCGGGTGTTCCAGGTGTACAAAGGACAAATGAAAGCCTTCGCCACAGGTAAGCGCCTCAAGGTATCTCTCGCCCACATTCTTGAGTATCTATAGCATTGAAGCACGTTGGAAAGTATTAAGTGTATTTATGAATGGAAAAATTTAATAATTCATAAGTACGTTCATTTTTTATTATCATTACTATTATTTGTGCAATGAATATAAAACGCTGCGTCATATCATAACAGCATAATCTTATTACCATTTCTACTGTGAAGTTTATTTCCGTAATAATTCATGTACTTAAAACAAC
>NW_020871918.1:101405-108456 GCF_003789085.1 Penaeus vannamei
ACCCGGGGAACATGACCATTTCGGAAGGGGCGTGGCTATCCTTCCTTTCTATTTTCGACCTTTCGTTGCGATAAATAAAATGTTCTAAATCCGGGATAGAATTTTGAGATTTACTGTTATATGCATCGCTTATAGGACCATCTATTGTTTAACTTGAGGTGCCCTTAAGTAGAGGTTTCAAAGGGATGTTTTGGGAGCCGCAGATGGTGGAGGGAAAGTGACCCTCGAGGATTGCAGGAAAACGAGAAATAAACACAAAATCAAGTCATTCAAGATTTAGGAAATGTTTACTGATAATTTGAATAGAAATACTATTGAAAAAAAATGGTGAATAATTGGTTATCTGATCAACTGCATGACCCAAAATATTTCTTGAGAATTTGTATTTGAGAAATATCTCTGACAAATACAAGGATGAGCATTTTGTTCCATAATCGTGTAAACAGGTTTTACGGCATTTTTATAATCTGAATGGCAAAACCACTTGAATAGATACTTTGGTAAACAAATGCCGCGTAATATTTATCTAAATATTAGGAAGTCAAACCAGAAAGAAGGCAATGGCAAGGATTAGAAGGTATAATAAATTTCATATGTTTGAATGGGCTGAAGGTTAGCTGCATTATATGCTGAGTATCCTACTACATGGACAATCTGTTTGTTTTTGTCTTTCTATTTTATGACAAATGTCAATGGAGATCGGTACTTCTATGTAAGTGCATATTCATTTACTCATATAAGATGCAGGCAATGAAGGATGAATAGAAAACTATAACGAACTTGTTTGTCTAAGTATACCTTCATCTAAGTGTAAATAATATGAGAAAATAAGCTTCTCATTCTAGAAGCGATTTTCAATTAATGTGGATTGGATGCGACTCAAATTGTATTATTAATCGAATCTTAAAACATAGACCAAATCATGTCTTTTAAAGTAACAAAAATCTCCCTTCATGTACTACTACTCTGTGTAGTGCAGTGGTATTTTTCTCGTCCAGCAATCTTGACCTGCGTTCTAATCCCGCTCCGCCAGTTGATGGTAACCCCGGCCTTTCCTTGCACACAAGGGGTAATTTAGAAGTAATAATAAATAGACACCCTGATCCAAAAAATATTCATTGTGACTAATGAAATTAAACTAAATCATAAATCACCTCCGTTGTTTCTGTTACACGTAGATTGAATTGAACTAACATGACACAGGAAAGACTCGAGTTTGACACTGCTGAACTTGGGTAATGATGCTTTGTTTCATTAAGATTTCTTGGAACTGTAAATGAAAGAAGGTCGTTTACAGATTATATACCCGTAATCAGCATTGCCAAACTTCTCTCCCTCAGTAAAAATCTTGGAATAGTAATCGAAGGGACGGCCATCTTGATATAAAAAATTATTTCATTTACTTGACAGAGTACGCGGCTGCTCTTCCCACGAAGTGAGCGTGGGAAAATCAGACACGCTTGCCATTTGAAACCAAGCGAGTGTATAGCTATTTCAACGAAATTATGATTATATTTATCTATATCATCAATTATCATGTTTATTAGCATTGCTATTGCCATTACCATTTCTATTACCATTTTCATTATTAGAGGTATAGTAATCATCCCCATCGGTCGCGTATTGTTGATATCAATATGATTATTAAACATGACTTACAGTATTACAATCACCATTACTCATTACCATAATCAAAATGAGTGAAATATATTTCATACAGGGACTATATCTCGTCCTCGGTGTTCTAAAAATCCCAAATAAAGCAATAATAATTTCGTGTACAATGATTTCATAGTTTAAGGAACGGCATAGAAAAGATTGTGTTAATATATTGATGTGTAAAATGGAGAGCAAACTACACCCGATTTTACTTGCATTAAAATAGGTTGATAAAAAATAATAATGGGCATAACATTGTCCTCTTTAGGAACATGATTAAAAAAGGGTATGAAATTATTGGGTATAGAAATGTAGAAGGAAGTAAATCTTACAGAAACTTTTATTCAGAGGTATCTCATACACGTTCGTCAACTCTCGATCGAAACTGACTAGAGTCTTGATGTTATCTGCTGGCGAGAGCTCTACGCACAGATATGATGCAGTTTCTAAAACACTCTTTAGCGGGTGTCTGGGGCGGCAGCGGCGGCGGCGGCGGCTTCGTTGTAGGCCTGGAAATGGGCGAGCTTGGCGGCGACTACCTCAGCAGTGTCCTGGACGGGTTCGGGGACGGGGCCGGGGAGGGCGGCCAGAGGGGCGTCAGGAGCCACAGGAAGGTTGGTGCCGGACGCACGGAAGCCAAGGGCGTCAGCCACGTAGTGCTGAGTCTGAACCTTGCCCTCAGAGTCCACGTAGTTGTACGATCCACGGACAACACCGAAGGCATCGCGAGACTCAGCGCGTGAAGAAGGACCGCCGGCGTAACCGAAGGAGTACTGACCGATCTCATCCTGAGCGTGATACTGAGACTGGACAGGTGCTACAGGTGCGAAGGGAACTACGTTGTAGGAAACAGGTGCAGGTGCCACGTTGTAGGATACAGGTGCAGGAGCTACGTTGTAAGAGATAGGTGTAGGAGCCAAGGTCTTGATTACAGGTGTTTTGAGGGAGAGAGGAGCAGCTGCGGGAAGGCCACCTGCGTATGCGTAGGGCACCACACAGAATACCCTGCGTAAGGATAGGCGCCAAGAAGGCCGTGATGGCCTCCATATACGCCGTTGTACGCAAGCAAGGAGGCGCTGCCGCTAGCCACGAGAGCCGCCACCGAAATCACAGTCTGAAATGCATCATTTTCATTACATGAAAATACACTGAATTAGAAACCGAGAAAATTTCATCTTTAAACCTGACTGAAATCACCAAAACGAGAAGAGACTCCGTTCAACCTCAGCGAAAACTGGGGTTCCTAAACTAACCAGAGAGTTCATGTTGGCCACCGTCAAGGAGCTGTCTGGTGGCCATGGGTATGACGCCGCCTTAAATACCTTGGGAACATCTTGACCACCTCAGAAAATGGGCAAGGGGGCGTGGCTTTCCTTCCTTTCTACAGTCTAATCTTTTGTATCGTACAGCGCCTTGGCTCCTGGGTGAGGCTGTTTTCACATCCCCTTACAAAAATAGACAAATAAAGTAATATGAGAAGTTATTCTATATCATATATTGCCACACTCCTATAGTCTTCTCAGATTCAAATCCTGAAAAAGTCATATCTCCACTTCTGACTGGTGCCAAAGAAAATGTACAAGCAATGGAAAGGTGAAACAAAATGAAAGCGATTCAGGGAATATCTGATTATAGCTATAGTATTATATCCTAAATTCTGAAAATTAACTTATTTGTCATCATTATTCAGAATATCTTTATTGTTATCATAATCATTACTATTTTTATCACTTTTGTTAATGTTATGATAATCGTCATCATCGCTATGATTATCATTATTCATGTTACTAGTGGTAATAGTAGAATCATTATTGAGTGATAGTAGCACTACAATTTCTACCATTACTATTGTTATAATCATAATTATCAGCATAACTTATTTCATTATTACTACTACTGTTAATACCATTATAATCATCACCACTATCATTTTATAATTATATTGTACAATTGAAGTTACTGTTAAAATCATCACTTTTACCGTTATTAATATTGGTGTTGCTGGAGCTACTGTGGATGATAATTATTTTCATCATTATCAAGAGTAGCAATATTATTATTGATATTATCATTACTACAATTGTATGAATAATCATGTTATCAATGTTACCCTTGTGATTATTATTATCATCATTATCATTATCATTATTAACATTCTTTTTATTGGGGCAATTATCATTATCACTTATTATAACTATCATTGCCATCAATGTTATTATCATTACCATCATTACATTACTGTTATCATCATTATCCCTATTACTATTAAAAATAATATTGTTGCCATTGTTTATTGTTGTCAATATTATACCATTATTAGTGGTGTCATTATTCTTTATTGATCTTATTTTTATCCTTAGAATTATTATTATCTCTTATTTCTCTTACTATTATCATTATTTTTATTTTTTTATTATTATCTATAATATTATCATTAATATGATCATTGTTTTCATTTATAGTAGTAGTAGCATTATTTGTATTATCGTTGTCATTACTACTATCGTTATTACTATTATTACTGTTATTGATACTGAAGTTATCAACATTTTTACGATCATTTTATTATCCTTACCATTATCATGATTGTTAATCATGTTCTTTTTCATGTGTTCATCATTATTAATACCGCCGTTGATGTTATCATTAGCATTATTATCATCGTCCTTATCAGTAGTAGTATTCTTGTACTGTTATTTGCATATTGATAATAATCATTATTAAAGTCAATATCATGATAATAGTAATGGTAACAATAATAATGGTGATGCTTATGATGATAACGGTAATGTTTGTAATAACAACAATAATGATGAAGATAATGATAATAATGAAAATGGTAATATTAACAACGATGATAATGACAATGGTAATATAACAGTCAAAATCATTATTACCGTTTTTGTTCATTTTTATCGAAATAATTATCTTCATTATCAATATCCCAATCATTAGCATTAACATTATCGTTGTTATTATTGGTGTTTTCATTTTTATAAATATTGCCAGTGTGATTATTATTTATACTATCATTCCTGTCATTATCATCATCAGTGTCATTTTATTGTCATTGCTAAGATTATCACTATTATTAATGCAATCATTATCAGTGTTGTTTATTATGATAATGATTATCACCATGATTATCAGTATTGTTATTATTCTTATTATTTTCATTATGATTATCATTATCATTATTATCATTATCATTATCACTCTCATTATCATTATTATTATTATTATTAATTGGCAGCATTATCATTATCAATTATTTTCATAATTCGTAATCATTATCACTGCCGTTACTATCAATATCATCACTGTCCTTTTTATCATTATTATTGATACCGTTATCACTATCATAATAAACATATTTAGACTCGCATCCATTTTCCTTATCATTAATGTCATCAGAGCTTGTTTATAGGCAGAGAAAATGCGCTAACTCTCGAGCGAAACTGACTAGTCTTGCGAGAGTTCGACACGCTACTGTATCGATTTTGTCGCTCAGGTAAGGCTTTGTCCCCAACAGGTGTCAATATCATAATTTTGCAAGGAAACGTTGTCTCTCAATCTTACTAAGGTTTCTTTTGTGACAAAGAAAAACTGGAAAGATAAATTTAAAGAATTATTTCAAAATATATCCATGGATATATTTCGAATAATAATGGAGTAGGTAAATAAAAAAGGCTATTGGTGTGCAAGAGGAATCCACTGTAGAATGGGGGAGGCGAGTCCTCTGTGACTGCCTGAATGCCTGTTTAAACAACATAACTGGACTTATTTTGTATTTATTACCTAGTCTTATCATAAACATAGACTAAACCACTGTGAAAATAAATATAATGAAAGTATCAAAATGTGCTTTATTGATAACCTATTCCTTATTCACTATTCATGTGTTATCTGGACATACTGTCAAGAAATATGATATCGAGTATGTAAGAGTGCATATAAATATGCTTTGTCTTCCTGTGTTGAATTTCCCCGGCAGATGTCAGGAGTGTTAATGTGCCTTAACACTGATGGGAAAAGAGAAAGAAAGGTATGGATAGAAAGGGGAACTGGAGATCATAGTTATTGATAACTGTTCTACTTAGGTATGTGACTCCATAAAAGTTTTCATTGTTTTTGTAATTCTGTGATTTTATATTTTTCTGTTCTATTACATATGGTGCACACACACACACACAAACATATATTCATATATAGATAAATATGTATATATATATATATATATACATATAATATATGTATATATATGTAATGTATATTATATATATATATATATATATATTATATATGTGTATATGTGTATACATTTACATGCATTTGTATGCAATATGTATATAATATATATATTATATATATATATATATATATATATATGTGGTGTGTGTGTGTGTGTGTGTGTGTGTGTGTGTGTGTGTATGTGTGTGTGTGTGTGTGTGTGTGTGTGCGTGTGTGAACGCAGATAGATAGGGCAACTAAATATGTTTTCATTATTATTATTATTATTATTGCCGTACACGTTACTAGCTGACTGAGGTTTAGGTTCATGACAGTATGCTGACAGTGAAATCATTTTATTTAATAGATCATACATAATTCGCTCTTTGTACAAATAGTGAGGTGTCAAACCTCATCAAATGCGTTCGTCACACCTCACGTGACTGGATTCCAACTCAGTTGAGCACGCGGTAGGAGGTGGCGTGGGCGGGGTTGTGGACCGCGGAGGAGTTCGGCGTCACGGAGGGCGGGTCTGGCGGCGGCGGCGTAGGTGGTGGGGACGTGGACGGCGTTGTAGGTGGTGAGGGCGGGATGGGCGGCAGTGTAGTGAAGAGGAGAAGCATAGGTAGTTGGGTGGGCGTAGTGGAGGGGAGTGGAGAATCCGTAGGAGAAACGGAGAGGAGAGTAGACGCCGAGACCGGGAGCCGCAAGGATGGAACGCTTCTTGCGGGTGTCTGGGGCGGCAGCGGCGGCGGGCGGCGGCTTCGTTGTAGGCCTGGAAATGGGCGAGCTTGGCGGCGACTACCTCAGCAGTGTCCTGGACGGGTACGGGGACGGGGCCGGGGAGGGGGCCAGAGGGGCGTCGGGAGCCACGGGAAGGTTGGTGCCGGACGCACGAAAGCCAAGGGCGTCAGCCACGTAGTGCTGAGTCTGAATCTTGCCCTCAGAGTCCACGTAGTTGTACGAACCACGGACAACACCGAAGGCATCGCGAGACTCAGCGCGTGAAGATGCACCGCCGGCGTAACCGAAGGAGTACTGACCGATCTCATCCTGAGCGTGATACTGAGACTGAACAGGTGCTACAGGTGCCACAGGAGCTACGTTGTAGGAAACAGGTGCAGGAGCTACGTTGTAGGAGACAGGTGCAGGAGCCACGTTG
>NW_020871918.1:114308-131808 GCF_003789085.1 Penaeus vannamei
AAGGTATTTTGTGATAGTATATCAACTACAATAAAGGGTCAAGTGAAATAATATGTTTAGTTGAATATTATCCTGTTACAGATTTCTAAAGCTGGAAGTCTCTAATGACCATTATGAATTTAACATATATTCTGTAGAAAGAACTAGATTGAGTAAATAAAACAAATAACAGTACTTTCAAAGATAGAGAGAGAAAAATCGCAACTGAAAGAGAGAGAGAGGAAATTTGGGTTTTCAGGGCTGAGCCAATTTCGGCATATTTTGTGCATATTACTCACCCTCCAATATGTCAAAATAATTAAAAGTTCATCTGTAAAGATCATCTTTTCCTCAAGCTGGGATAAGTTTTCCCTCCTTTTTTGAAACAAGGTTTGACTATCACTGACAATATTGTTATCTTTAGCTAGCCTCCTATTCCGGGACTTTGCAATGTTCCAGAAATTGAGGATTTCTGGCTCCTGGTACCAGCGTTCAGAGCCACATCGTTGGATGTCGTACAGCAATGCAGGTAATGCAGCCAAGGATATCGACCACATCCTCTTTAGCACTTGTTGGAGGATCCTCCAGAACTGCAGGGTGTATAGGAGTGCCGAGTTCTGTGGTACTGACCATAGACTGGTTGCGGCTACCCTCTGGGTCCACTTCAAAACTCCTCAGGAGTCCAATGATCACCCTAGAGTGTTTCATTTGGGGAAGTTGTGCCCGGGGGTTCGCTAAGGCAATTTCTGGTCGTTTCACAGCGCTCGGCGATCTATGGGCCCTGTACTTCTGTAGAACACCTTCAAACGCGAAATGGTTGATGCATCTTTAGAATCCATTGGTGAACACCCAAGAGCAAGACAGAAGATGCTTGTCGCGTGGCTTGTCTGACAGGGAATTGGGATTTGCACTGTTCTCAGGTGCGCAGAATTCAGTCATTACTGAGAAGGGACAAGGAACAGTTAGAAGGCCATTTCTTAGTATATGATCTTCGTCCTGCAAACCAAGCCCTGAGATAGCTGAGCTCCAAGCCCTCTTCACAGGTGACTGCAATCCACTCAGCAAATAGCTAGATCGTCTTGGATCCTGTTCAGTGCAGGAGCATTGGGTTGAGTATTTTGAGCAGTTTTACCAGGTTGATCCACCAAAAGTTAACTCAGATGTGGGTAGTGCTGAGATTCTGTTGCTAGACTCACCCATTAGTAAGGATCTACTCTACCTAAGTGAAGATAGGGAGGCGATCTCCAAGCTGAGGAGTGGCAAAGCAGCAGGTATCTACGGCATCCCAGATGAACTGTAAAAGGGTGGTGGTTAACCTATGATGTGGGGGTTGCATGCTGCCCTGACTGCCATCTGGCAGTCCGATACCATTCCCCCCGACCTGTTGAGGGGAAGGGGGGCCGATGGGACTGCAGCAATCACCGAGACTTCACATTGCTCAGTATACCAAGCAAGTTTCTCACCCGCATCCTTGTGATGCATATCAGAGACCACCTGCTGAGCCACCAGAAGCCGGAGCACCTGGATTCACTCCTGGTAAGTCCACAATAGACTGTATCCTTGTGTTTCAAGTCATTTGTAGAACGCCATCGTGAGTTGGGATGTGGGCTGCTTGCAGCCTTCAACGACCCCAAGAAGGCGTTCAATACGGTGCATTGGGAATCACTCTGGGAGATCCTGTGATTGAGAGGAATTTCAACAAGGATTATTAGACTATTAGCAAGCCTATATACCGGTACTGAAAGTGCTGTAAAGTATGTGTGTGTGTGTGTGGGGGGGGGGGGTTGTCGAGCTTCTTTCCTGTTAGTTCAGGTGTGAGGCAAGGCTGTGTCCTTGCACCAACACTTCAGCAGTTGCATTGACTGGCTACTGGATAGAGCTACTATTCAAAGCCATTGTGGAGCAACTTTGGGCAATATCAAAGTTACTGACCTTGACTTTGCTGATGATGTTGCCATTCTATCTGAATCTTTGGAAACCTTAGTGGTGGCTCTGGATGCAATGAGCAATGAAGCAAAGCCCTTGGGTCTAGAGGTCTCCTGGACCAAGACCAAGATCCAAGACTTTGGGGACTTGCTTGAATGTGCTTGCAACAAGGACATTGAAGTCACAGAGAGCTTTACATACCTTGGTAGTGTAGCTCCCCTCCCAATACCTTGCTTGTTGGTTTCATGGGAGGGCTTAAGAAACGATGACCCTACCCTGGGCCTCAGCCTTTGCCTAAATTAATTTTGCTTGGTCTTTTCTTCTCTCTTTCCTCTTCCGTATCTTGTTCATCCCCTTCTATCCCATTCCTAAGGTGTGAGAGCCGTGCTGAAAGGATTTTATTGTAATCTTGAATTCTTTACCCTTTCCGACACAGTACTTTACCGTAATGCTATATGACCTTTGATGTCTAGTACATTTATTAGCTTCAAACTTTAATACATTAAACTCAGGGCTGTCAGACCAGGTAGTCAGCCGACGGATTAGCCTGGCAGCAAGGGTCATGAACTCTTTCAACAAGAGTATTTGGAGATGCTGGTACCTGTGCTGAAGGACCAAGATATGCATCTTCAAGGCCCTGATAATGCCAGTTTTATTATATGGTAGAGCAACCTGGACGTTATCTTACGAATTGGAGTCTTGTCTTGATGTCTTTTGCAATAGGTCCTTGCGCTGGATCAGGGGGTAATGTGGGCGGGACTACTTGTCCAAGCAACGATTGCACTGTGAGACTGGCACAGGTGTTACCTGCATAATCCGTGATCGTCAAATCAGTCTATATAGCCACCTGGCTCACCGGGTTGTCTCTGTAAGAAACAACCCTGGGCGGAGGAGGCCTAGAAAGTCGTAGCTTGGACAAATCCTTCAAACCTGTCATGAGGAGCTCGAGATGGGCCGAGTCCCTGCCTGAGGATGATAATAATAATGATGATAGTAATAATAATAATAATAATGATAATGATAATAACAGTGATAATAATGATAATGACAGTGATCATAATAATAATGATAATGAGAATGAAAAAATATGATTCCAATAATTATTATTATCATAATCATTATCACATTTTGTTATTTTACTATTGCCATTTATTATTGATATTATTATCATTATTATTATTAGTAGTATTGTTATTATTATTACCATTATTATCATTATTATCATTATTATTAATGTTGCTATTATTATTATTATTATTATTGTTATTGTTATTGTTATTATCATTATCATTATTATTGTTATGATGATAATAATAATGATAATAACAATATTAATAGTAATACATATAATAAGAGATAAATATCCAATATTAATGATGATAATTATCATTTTGCTTTTATTGATGCTGTTGTTATTGTTGTTATTATTATTATTACTATGATTGTTAATTTTACAGTTATTATTATTAATGATATTGTCATTATCATTATTAATATTATTATCATTATTATCGTCAATATTATTGTTATCTTTATTATTATTTTTGTTGTTATTACTGTTTTTATTATTATCATTATTATTATTAGTAGCAGTAGTAGTGGTAGTCATTATTATTATTTTCACTATTATTATAATCATCATTATTATTAGTATTGCTATTATCATTTTTCCTATTATTACTATTATCATAATTATTATTGTTATTGTTATTATTATTATTACTATTATTACTATTATTATCATCAGTATCAATTTCATTATTGTTAGTATTATCATTATTATTATCATCATAATTTTCATTATCATTGTTATAATAATAATAATAATAATAATAATAATGATAATAATAATAATAATAATAATAATAATGATAATAATAGTAATAATAATGATGATAATAATAATGATAATTATTATCATTATCATATTCTATTATTTTCATCATCTTCATCACCATCATGATTGTTATTATTATTATTATTATTATTATTATTATTATTATTATTATTATTATTATTATTATTATTATTATTATTATTATTATTATTATTATTATTATTACCATTATCATTATTATTATTATTGTTATTATTGTTCTTATATTATTATTATTATTATTATTATTATTATAATAATAATAATAATAATAATAATAATAATAATGATAATAATAATAATAATAATAATAATAATAATTATTATTATTATTATTATATTACTATCATTATTATCATCATTATTATTACCATTATTGTTATTGTTATTATTGTAATTATTATTATTACCATTACTTTCACTAGTGTTATTTTTGTTATCAATGTTTTTGTTATCATTATAATTGATAAAACAATAACAGATGATGATAATAATAATGTTAATGATAATGATAGTGATGATTAATATCATTATGGTGTTTATTGTTGTTTTTATTATCATTACTATTATTAACATTATCATCATTATCATCTTTTGCCATTATTATTATTGTTTTTTATTGCGAATATTATCATTATTGTTATTATTATTGTTATCATTATCGTTATTGTCATTATCATTATTATTATTATTATTATTATTATTATTATTATCATTATCATTATTATTATTATTATTTTGATCATTATTATTGTTCTTATGATCATTATCATCATCATCATCATCATCATCATCATTATTATTATTATCATTATTGTTATTATCATATATCATAGTTATTAGTATTATTATCATTATCATTGCTGTTATTATTATTAACACTATTCTTATTGCCCTTATGATTATGAATATCATGATTATCATTACTATTATCATTATCAATATTATTATTATTATTAACACTATTTTTTATTATCATTATTACAATTATTATTGTCATTACTATTATCATAATTATTGTTATTGTTATTATTATTACAATTAGTATCATTGTCATTATTCTCTATCACCATCCTTATTATTGTTATAAACATTTTCATTATTATCATTATTTTTTGTTAGTATTAATTTTATCATTATTATTATTATGATCATCATTACTATTGTTTTTGTTATTACTGTTATTTTTGTCAATTTTACAATCATTGTTTTTATTATCATTATGATTATTGTTATTATTATCATTATTAGTAGTATTATGAATATTATTTTTTCTACCATTTGTTTTATCATCATAAGCGATATTAGTCATTTTGATGCTACTATTACTATAATCATTGTCATTGGTTCATGGATAAAACACAGGTGTGAATAACTGCTGCAGAAATTTATTTGAATCTTTGACAAAATATACATGTATCATGGAATTTACACAAGCAGATTTCAAAAGGTGTTGCCGCGTGGCCTGCGTGTCGTCCCGAGGCGACAGGGAGGGAGGCGGGTTCCTCGGCTTCTCGTGGGCTGGGCGTCACACGCGCTTCACAAGACTGAGTTTGCAGTGGAAATTGCTTGTAGTTCTATATTAGACGAGAAGTCGCAGAAAGAAGGAAATTTGGATAAAGAAAGAGAGCAAAAAGGAGTACACACACACACACACTGAATAGAAAGTGTTTGAGTCGGAGGCAAATTGATACTGATTTTACAGGTTACTGTAAATATATCAATTTGAAGAGCAATGACCAAAAACTAATGGCAACCTTGTCTTTATTCAGTAATAAGAAAAAAAGTATGTGCATGCGTATGTATATTTGTGTATTTTGAGAGAATACAGTAAACCAAGGAAGAGAAATAAATTTGATAACGAATAAATAATTTTATTGTTCAGTCAGATTGCCATGTTCTGGCAATCTAAATTTTACTTGAGAGAGATTCGTGTAAGTGCTAATAATCCGATCCCAGAAATGTCGCTCGCCTCTTCGCAGAAAATATCGTCAAAGGACACTGCGCCGTGCTTTCTACTCTGTCATCTTCATTAGGTCTCACGTAACCCCGTTTTCACCTAAGGTGGCGGCTCTCGAAAAAATATACCAATGAAACCTCGAACGAAGACCTTTGAACATGCACCCTTTTTACTTGATATTTACAAGATACACTGAAGATGCATGAAGCACAGGAACACCATAATTCACTTCGCTTTTTCTCTTCCTTTATCTATCTCCATCCCGTCTTGCTTTGTTTCCACTCGTCCTTTCTGTATGCCTGACTAGCTCTTCGTCTGGGTCACGGTCAGTGGACTGGCTGCAGGCATAGTCAAGGTGTATAGACTTACAAAGACCTTGAGTAAAGTAGCACATATGATTGGGGATTAAAGGGAGGCACATTTGCAGTATATAAGGTTTTTTGAACTTGTCCATTTTTTTTGTTTATAAAAGGATAAATTTTGCTGTGAAATAGCTCCTAAATCCTCACCGTCGTTAAACTCACAAGGAAGCTTCATATTGTCTTCGTTACGTTATCAGTTAAGCGTGCATAAGACAGTTTAATTGCTGGAAGTGTTTACAAGTATATATGAGATCAATCCTGCCACACCAATTCGCTGTCAGAAGCGGCGGCGGCGGCGGAAGGCAACGGGTCATGGACAGGCCCTTCCCGGCTGCGATGGCCTGGAAGCATCTTCCGTCTTGAGTCGTCAGGCATCGTTCATTGTGAGGGCGTCAATAGATCTGATGTCCAGGATTGTCAAATGAGTGCATCATCGCCATTCTAGTGCTAGTTATGCTTCATCATATTTGGGGCTGCTTTTCAAAGTCGCTGTCTGGGATGGCTCCGTGAACAGATGTTCGAGACATTAATTCAGGAGACTGCTAAAGAAACAGAAAGGAAAGAGAAAATAAGGAGACAAACAAATAAAATCATAAAATGTTCGAATGCAAATGAAACAAGATGCAACTTTTGTTTCCTATTTACATGAACGGATAATTATGTGGTATGTGTTTATATAAGCTTTCTTGTTTTTTTTTTAAACAATTTTGATTGGACGTACTTCAAATATCCCAATTAAAATCCCATGTGTGAAAACATAAATCAAGGCAAAATTAATAATGTGTACATGTGCGCGGTTGCGTCTTTTTTTTTGCTTCTGCGGTGTGTATGTGCGTGAGCATACAGGTATATGTGTGTGATTATGTGTATATGTTTGTGCCTGCGTGTGTGTTCATATATTTCCTGCAAAACAAGAATACAGTCCCACCAGCAGCCATCCGGAGAGGAATGTATACTATGAAATCACGCTTGAATACAAAGAAGTACAGATAGACACCTTACGGCCTACAGAATAAATAAGAACGTAATTCAGTTTCCAATACTATACTTATGAGAGCCTTGAGTTCTGTCCCACGCCGGAAAACATAGATGAATATTTGTTTTTAAGATACAATGTACTGTGTAGCCTTTGTGTCTTGTAAAATTTAGTCTGAATCTATCATGATTGTGTGATAATTAAAATCATGGACACATGGACCATGTCTCTTTCAAAAGCACAGGGAATAAATTCTTATATTTCATAAAAAAATATTTCCTGTCAATATCTGAAACATAACTTGCTATGAGGCAGTTTTTTTCTCAGCTGTAAAATGAATGGCTATTACTGTGTAACGTATTCTGTAAATATTACACAACGTATTATAAATGATATCTGGAAGACAAAACAAAATATAACGTTTGAGACTCAAAACAGACCAGAACATCCGAATTCTGGTGTCAGACGTTAGGAAAGAAAACTAGAGATAAGTAAGGCATCTACTTCTCTAATCTCAGGTTCGTAAGACTGCTTTCTGTGAAAAACGATGCATGATTCATAGGCTTTCGTGACAGCCTCTGGTCATTTTCCTAGAGGTTTCAGATCACCGAAACAATTTTTCTGATTTTTGAAAGTAATCGATGGCTTTTGTCGTGCATTGTGTACGAATATACATGCACATGTGAATATAGGCATTCGCATAGACATATGCGTTTGTGTGAATCTGCTCTGAGAAAAATCAGAGATACTTTGGAGTTCATTGGAAGTCGCCTTGCCAGTTCGTTATTTTCCGAGAATGCTGAACTCACTGAGTTTATTTGTATGTACATGCAACGTGAGGTCGCCGAGGGCCGGGCGACGCCGGGCTCGGCTGGAGGCGCGGCGCTCACGAGGTGGCTGCGGCGGCTAGCGGCGCGGGCGGCGTGGCGCGCACCGAAGGCCGGCTCCACAGCGTGTAGTTGGCTGGGCGTGCTGGCCTGGCGACGCCCTGGAGCTGGCCTGTGGGCGTGGGCGCGACTGGGTGAATGGCCCAGCCCCCCACGCTGCCTCCGTGGGGACACAGAGGCGGTGGGCGCCCGTTGGTGAAGGAGTGCGAGAGACACACGTGTGCGTTGTGATGGCGAAGGTCTCTGCCGATGACGTACTCAAGAAAACGACGCAGAGGCAGGATGTGGCTCTGCTGCGCCGTCCACACCGTCAGGAAATCCTCGAGCACGTGGTGCACTCGCTCCGGCTTCGGCAGCGCCGACTTGCCCATTTTGTGAAGCATTTCCGATTCTGAAAGACAAAGAGCAGGTTCATATCGGCGCGGCAATAGGACTTACGAGAGATCTGCCTTCTTTTGGAAATGTTGAGCCACTCTCATGCTTTATGCATAAACACATAGGCCTATGCAAAAATTGCTAATGACTGAATCTGATTCAAAATGCTAAAACCGGTGTCATCTATAACTCCGACAGAGCCCCACCATGCCTCGCCCACAGAAGCCTCGAAAGCTGCCGTGTGCGCGCCCCGGCCGGCACTTACTCGTCCACACCCCCGTACCTGTTGGGAGTCTCCTGAAGTAGTAAAAGACAGGGTGGAGAAAGTTGGAGCGGTGTGCCTCCAGGGGGTCCCCTGTGGCCCGGTCCACGCGGAAGGTGTCCTTGTCCGGACCCGAGAAGTCCGGGCCGTACTCCATGAGGACCACCACCAGCGGCCCGGCATCGCGCCCTGTCACTGCCTCCAGGCGCGCCAGCAGGTGCACCGGGAAATCCTCCAGGTACTCGAACCTCCGACCACCTCTGCAAGGGAAGGGTCTTAGATACTGAGGGAGGCTGCGGCGGGGATGACGAGGAATTTGAGAGGGTCTGTGATCATAAAATAAACGGATCATGTGAAAAGGCCTTTTGAGAAAGAAAGAAAAGAACATTTTGTCACATTCATGAAAATTTGACAAAAAAGTGACGTCACTCAGAGATGATCATAGTACAATCTTATATTCTGGCATCATGAGCAATGAACAATAACCAAAAATAGGGAATGGACAATGAGCTTTTCTGGTGAATGTAATATCTACATGTTTCTGAACATCACATTTCCCAAATGGATTTACGAAATAAAACGATTAAGAGGTATATCATTAGATGTGAACCAATATCGGCTCCCCGGCTTTCGTTTACTCTCTAATCCGAGATCCCAAACCTATATATGGAAAAAATACATAAATAGGTATTTAATAACAAATGAATGACGTCTCTTTAGACACAAAATTGATCAAATTGATTTAGGCAAACCAAAGTTGTCCCAAAGTGTGTGTGTGTGTGTATGAGAGAGAGAGAGAGAGAGAGAGAGAGAGAGAGAGAGAGAGAGAGAGAGAGAGAGAGAGAGAGAGAGAGAGAGAGAGGGAGGGAGGGAGGGAGGGAGAGAGAGGGGGGGGTACTGTTTTCTGAAGTAGTGCTTTCCCTCCACTCACTCTCTCAGGAGGATGACATCGGCCAGTTCGCCGAACATCTGGTATGGCGCCGACGCCTCGTTGATTCGCTTGACAAGGACGTTCAGGAGGTCACGGGTCGAGTAAGAGGTCACGGGCCACCGCTGGCCTTCGTGGCGCCACTCCAGCAGCCGATGCAACACGCGCACTGTAGAGACCGAGGTGCTTCCGTTAACGTGGGTAACGAAATGCCAGGGTTTGGGTTTAGTATAGAAAGAGCAATTTGGGGATTTCTCAGGACCTTTCTCACACACATGCTTCATGCAATAATCTGACAGAATACATTTTCATAAACCATAAACCGTCCCAAGATGCAGCAGGTGTGACTGTCCCTCGACCACCCCAGGAAGGAACGCGTACCAGTGTATCGGAATCCGTGGATGAATCCCCCGGCAGATTTGCGGTAGTCAAGCGAGTGCGCAACCGTCCCGGCGAAGTAGAGGCCTGGGATGCGGTCGGCCTCGTATGAGAACTTGATAGCCGGGTACTTGGTCTTCTTGATGGACTTGCTCGGCATAGACGAGCTGGAATTGAAACAAGTTGAGATCAGAACAGAAACGGTGCTCCACACTAAATGTAACTCCACAGGATTACGTGCAAAAATGAACTGCGTAACGCAACTATCGTCACTAAACCAGCAGATGATATACTTATAGTAGAATATACAGTGCACAGTCATATAATTAGGGATGCATAGCAGCGGATGATATGTACCGATTGGAGATCGGCGAAGTGGGTAAAAGTGTCTGTAGTCTACTAAGAAAAGAATACTCAACTACACAAATGATAGTCATATGTATTTCACTTAATATGATGTTTAAATATACATTACATCTTATATCCTTATATTTTCAAGTGTGTTATTTTTACAAGGAAATCCATTTGAAAGTATCCGTGACGTCATTATTTACATACGTGAGTCTTCAAAGTTCCTCAAAGGAGCCTATATTCACCCTCCATAGGAAATTCTTGCAGTAGGTTATGATACACACTTTTACTATTTCTTCCCTGTGACCTCAAGCGAACCCACCCGCATCGATTATGTAATTAGGGTGTGAGGAGGCCGCTCAGGCGCCTAAATCTCGCGGATTGGCGATGGTTCAGTTCGCTCTGTGTGGCCAGCAAGTTGGAAAAGTGCCCTCAGGGGAACACCAAATGGCGGATCATATCACAATGGGTTGCTAAAAAACACTCGTGTCATTATGCCTTTACTAACCGTCCTCTGAAATTCCTGAATATATGTTTCAAGTTAGATCACAGTCAATACTGATGAAGTGGTTCTGGATTCTGTATTAGTAATGTTGTCCTTTATCTAGATATACAGTAGAGTGGCTGGAATGGCTTTATCCCCGTGGAATATTGCATAATGTGTTTTATTTAGATTTAGGTCAATCTAGTGCCGAGATTTACCCAGGAAAATTTCATGCTCTGCCATGTCGAAAACTTTTTTCAGATCAAGAAATATTCCTGAAATTAAGTGATTACGGCACCGGGTGTCTAATACTAATAATAATAATCAAGGGGAGCAGATGATGTTGCTTCTCTTGCACAAGCGAGACGGAGGCTTAAAAGTACTTCACTTCCTTTGCGCGCCTTCCGGTCCTATGAATAGCAATTCCTCTGGTGCTTTGGTAACTGCATGCAATCCGGCGCGAAGAGGGTAGGATACATTTTTGCTTCCATTTTATAGTGGGATAATACTGAAATTTTTAAATCACACACGCGCACTGATACACACACACATATATATGTAAACTCCCACATGTCTAAAATAAGAGTACATGTTTTACTGAAACTGTTACTTGTTGTACACAGAGCTGGTGCACTAAAGAGGACATTGAAATGATGCTGAAGTAGAGTTCATGCAATGAAACGGACCCGAATATGTGATTACTTGCTGGAAACGGGTCTCGCGAGTTGAAAGAGAACTTACTGAAAATGAAGGAGAGCTTGTGTGATTAACATACCTTACTGAATACACCGCTTCTTTGCCGATGCAGAGCTTGTGTAATTCAAAATAACTTCCTTGTTGATGCAAAGATTGTGTATCTAAACAAGTTTCTGAATATGGTGCTTTGTTGTTGCATCAGAGCTTGCAAATATAAACCCATGTTACTGAACACGAGCCTTACTTGTTGAAAATGGAGAAGTCGAATTTGAAACCGAGGCAGCGGATGACGTAGTCGTAGCCTTCGCGCAGTGAGAAGTTATCAAAGTCGTTCTCGGTCGGGATCTCCTCGCCGCGCTCTGCCGACGGAAGCAGGGAGAGTCAGGGGGATATCGCGAATCATCATTCGCGATGAAAGCGAGAGCCACGAACTGAAGTCATGAGCACGTTTTTGGGAAAACCTGTTTGCTAACTGGTGAAATTCTATAGGGCGGCTACAGTGGGTCATGAGCTTTACTATTGTCATGAAAGCAATCATTTCTCATTCCTTTGTGAACCTATTGCTTTCTACGAAGGCAATAGGTTCATTAAGAGCGAAGTACTGACCTTTCTTGGCCTGGATCTGCCTGAGCGAGTCGGCCTCCCATGGGAACTGCACGTAGATGCGGCCGGCGCGTCGCTCAAGCGCCATGTCCTCCACGCCCGCCTCAAGCAGGCCGTCCAGTGACTTCAACTGGTACGTGTCCAGGAGCCCGTTGTTTATGGCCCTGCGGGATGGGGAGTCACTGAGCAAGCATGCATGTCTAATAGCCATAATGATAATTGATGCACTAAGGTGTAACGTTCCGATTTTACCTCAGTCGGTAAAATCGAAATGAAAAGCAGACAAGAGAGGAGTGGATGAAAACCAAGATAGTCAATCTTAATTGAAAGGCAAAAGCCTTCTTTTGAAGGATTTTGATAAATTATTAAATTCAGCTGGCGTTTTTTTCTGTGCTCTGTGGATTATGTTGCGCTCAACAGGGGTTTGCGCAGAGTCGGATAATAGGAAATGCAAAGCAATGATAACTTTTCTTCACGATTAAATGGAGGACTCAGCAGGACAAAAGCACGCTGCTATATCATACTTTGGAGCCTTGTGGTTTAGGCAAAGAATTTCCTTTTCGTAGAAGTTTAAATAAAATTGGATAGCAAATCGGCAAAAAAAGAGAAACTTAATCGAGTTCATAATAGAATAATTCACAATTGCAGAAACTCTGAAACACCGACTTCATTATGTGAATATTATTATCTCTGGTTGGCTTAAGATAGACAACCTACAAGGTCTACTGACTAAACAATCGAAATCAGAATGATTCAGAAGAATATATCATAAACCGGTGGTTCTCAGTCTGGGTGCCATAACATTCCGTCATAAAATAAATTCTTTTGGCAAACAGAAGTTGACCATTTGAGCATGTATGCTTAGATTATTTTGTTTCGAGCTTTAGTAAGTCGTGGAAGAGGCAGAGATCCACTCTGTTGTAAAGATAAATTCATGTGATGTGGGAGGGGGGGGCAAAGAAAAGGGTACTACAAAAAATACTGTGAGTTTAGGCTATCATCACTGAGAGGAATTTGGGAAACACTGATCTAAACCAAATCAAGCCTGAGGAGAGGATGGATAAAACCAGTACAACTTCCAACATTGCCCTGCATAAATAAGATAGAACCACGCTATGAAGAAGTACAGTTTTAAACTGAAAATTATCATTGCAACTTTAGCCTCTGGACTAGTACAATGGTAACGTGTCGGCCTCTCATCCGAGGGGTCGGCAGTTCCAAAGTTGCAGTTGTCGCCGGGAGGTTACCGCTGTGGCTGGGCACCACGGCAGTAAGTACTAAACTCTGGCGCGTCAGCACTAGCTAACGCACACTAATCAGGTCGGCACTAGTCGGCACAGACCGGGCTCCCATCATAGGCATAGCCCGGGCGAGGTTCTGTTTCGCATGTCTGGCTTATCGATAATGATTCAATAAAGCTGTAGGTTGAAATGGGAATTCCCTGTGGAGATGCAGATAGGTTTGCTTCTAAAAAATCATTCACATTCAAAAGAGTAAAATAAGGTAAAGTTATATGCAAAATAAAAATGCAAATAACGCGGAACAGCCAAATAAACAAAATGAGAAACATAAAAATCCTCCCTCTTGGTTTGCCGACGTTAGCAGTCCATACCCAAGACGTACTTTCAATACTTTGTTAATGCCTTGATGAGGGAAAGGGGACTGGGAATATAATATAAGGTCGTTCGCGCCCATTTGCGGCAGTGCAAAGACGCAAATAGCATCGGGCCTTCAGAGCAGTGGGAAGGGAATTGCAGTGAGACTCTCAACTACATCCGTTGAGAATAACAGGAGGGACAGCGAAGCATAATTATCCACATGAGAACGCCCACGAGGAAGGACAAGTGTGTGGGCGTGGGTTAAACAAGTAAACGGACAAAGGGAAGGGCAAGTGAATGGCTAAGGAGAATGGAAAATGAGTGGGAGAAGGGGAAGGCAAGTGAACGGAGAACAAAGCACGTCAAAATGTACTCACCTGAGGTCTCCCACGTAGTGCGTGTTCCACGAGAGCCTCGCCCGGGAGCGAGACACCATGTGGACCATGTTGGTGTTGCCGTAGATGGCGTCGGCCGTCTCGAAGGCGGCGTTGCCTAAGGGGAGAGAAACAGAGAGGAGTAGAGTGGGCGACGTCAGCCAACTACCTCAGCCACGAGGAAATAAAAGTCACTCAGATTCCCATAACGGCAGATTTCCTCTATAAACTTACTCTGTTGTGTGCAATGAAAATGATGTATGTCAGTCTATATAACACAAGGAAAGAAACCTGACTAAATGGTTTCGAATTGATGTTGAGTGGCATTTCGATGTGTCAAGTGGAAAGACCAAGGATCAGGGCAGAGCACCGTCGCGGTTCCCTCGGGAGCGAGAGGCGAGAGACAATTCGTGCTGCCTCCACCAAGGACGAATCCGTGTTGGATTCATGCAGCCTCACGGTGAGGATACGCTTGACTCGACTTACCTCTGCCGAGGATGAGGACATTCTTGCCCTCGAAAACGCGTGGGTCCGTCGAGACGTCCTCGTATCCTTCGACGAGCTCCGAGCCGGGGAAGGACGGCGAATTGGGGACGCCCAGGCCGGTCGCCACGACCACGTACCTGCGGCGACGAAGCGGTCAGACGCGGGGGAGAGGGGAGGAGGAGGAGGAGAGGGGGAGGGGAGAAGGAGGAGGAGAGGGGAGGGGAGAAGGAGAGGAGAGGGGGAGGGGAGAAGGAGGAGGAGAAGGGGGGAGGGAGAAGAGGGAGAGGGGGAGGGGGAGGAGGAGGAGAGGGGGAGGGGAGAAGGAGGAGGAGAGGGGAGGAGGAGGAGGAGGGGGAGGGGAGAAGGAGGAGGAGAGGGGGAGGGAGAAGGAGGAGGAGAGGGGGAGGAGAGAAGGAGGAGGAGAGGGGGAGGGAGAAGGAGGGAGGGGGAGGGGAGAAAGAGGAGGAGAGGGGGAGGGGGGGGAGAAGGAGGAGGAGAGGGGGGAGGGGAGAGGGGGGAAGAAGGAGAAGAGGAGAGGGGAGGAGAGGGAGGAGGAGGAGGAGGGGGAGGGAAGGAGGAGAGGAGAGGGGGAGGGAAGGAGGAGGGAGAGAGGGGGAGGGAAAGAGGAGGAGGGGGGAGGGGAGGAGAGGAGAGAGGGGAGGGAGAGAAGGAGGAGGAGAGAGGGGAGAGGGGAGAAGGAGGAGGAGAAGGGAGGGGAGAAGGAGGAGGAGAAGGGGGGGAGAAGAGAGGAGGTGGGAGAGAGGGGGAGAAGGAGAGAGAAGGGGAGGAGAGGGAGGGAGGAGGCGGCGAGGAAGAGAGGTAAGACAGGGGAGAAGGAGGATGAGAGGGGGCAGGGGGTGGGGAAGGAGGAGGAGAGGAGGAGAGAAGGGAGAAACAGGAGAGGCTAGGAGGAGGGGAAGAACTCAACGAGGGAGATAGAGAGGCAGAGAGAGAGGGGAGGGGAGAAGGAGGAGAAAAATAGTGGGGGGATGGGGAAGAAGGAGTGAAGGGAGAGGGGGGAGTGGGTTAATAGAAGGAGGAGGAGAGGAGGGAGAGGGGAGAAGGAGGCGAGGAAGGGGGAGTGGTGGAGTCGAAGGAGGAGGAGAGGGAGGGAGAGGAGAATCGAGAGGAGGAATGAGGGGGTGCAGGTCTGGAGGGGGTCATCGTAGGGGGGAGGGCCTGGTGCTGGCGAGAGAAGGAGAACGGAAGGAGGAATAAGGGGGGGAGGCATAGTAAGGAGGAGGAAGGCAGAGAGGGGGGAGGGGAAGAAGGAGGAAGGAGGAGGAGAGGAGAGGGGAGAAAGGGGGGAGCAAGCGGAGGAGGGAGAGGGGCGAGGCAGAGGAAAGGAGGAGGAGAGGGGGTAGGGAAGGCAGGAGGAGGAGAGGGTGTCGGAGGGAAAGGAGGAGGGAGAGGGGGAGGGAACGGAGAGGGAGGAGAGAAAGGCGAGAGTGGGTAGGAGAAAGGACGGAGGAGAGGGCGGAGGGGACAGAAGGAGTTGCGAGAGGGGAGGGGAGAAGGAGGAGGAAAGGGAGGAGGGGAGAAGAGGAGGAGAGGGGAGGGGAGTGAAAGAGGAGAGGAGGGGATGGGAGAAGGAGGAGGAGAGTGGAGGGGAGAATGGGGAGGTGGGAGGAGGAGAGGGAAGGGAGAAGGAGGAAGGGAGGGGAGTCGGGAGAAAGGGAAGGAGGAAGGAGGAAGGGAAGAATAGGAGCGAGGAAGGGGGAGAGAGGAGAAGGAGGGGAAGGAGAGGGGGAGGGAATAAGGAAGGGAGGAGAGGGGGAGGGAATAGGAGGAGAGAGGGGATAGATCAGAAGGGAAGGAAGAGGGGGAGGAGGAAAGTAGGAAAGAGTTAAGGAGCTGGAGAAAGAGGAGGAGTTAAAGTTTGGGAATATAATAATTAAAACAATGATGATGATAATGGTAATTATAATAATAATAATAACAGTAATGATAATAATAATAATGATAATAATAATAATAATAATAATAATAATAATAATAATAATAATAATAATAATAACAATAGTAATGTTGATAATGATAATAATAATAATAGTAATAATAATAATGATAATGATAATATAATAATGATAATAACAAAAGCAACAACAACAAAACAGTAATAATACTGATAATAATAATGAAGAAGAAAAAGTGAGGCTGAATTATGATGATGATATGATGAATATATAAAAACTAAATATTAATAATAACTGTAACGATAATCAGTTAGCGCAACATAATGATATTACTGATAATAAATAATAATGATAGTAGTAACAGTAGTAGTAGTCGTAGTAGTTAGTAGAAGTAGCTAAGCAGAAGTAGTCAGTATTAGTAAGTTAGCAGGGCAGTACGTATGTTGAAACAGCAGCGAGCAGTATTATGTGTAGTAGGTGAATCTCTGGTCAGATCAGTATAGACAGCACACAACCGGCATATAACCAGACGCAGCCAGGCAAAAAAAATGACATATTCAAGACCCAGCAAAATGAAAACTATATCAGGATGAAGAGTGGCAGAAAAAAAAGCATGATTGAAGAAGGATGTATCCGATAGCAGAATGAAGAGAACAACTTAAATTTATGAAAACACAACTAAGCAACAGATATCCAGTCAAAACAATATAAGAGAAAACACAAACTGGACGAATGTACAGGCAGAGAAAAATAAACAGCTCAAAGCGAAATAGAAAGTACAAATCAAAACTCCAATTGCCGTATCAATACAGCGCGAATACAGAGCTACTGAGATTTCTAAAACTACAAATAAAAATGTACAAACAAAGCAAAAAGAAAGGCAAAATACAGTAAAACTACGACAGAAGAAAGAATAAAAAGAAGAATGAACAGATAGATACAAACAATTAGAAAGCAAGGAGCAATAGAAAAAGTCCAACCGTAACAGATAGCAGCCGACAGTAGTAGTAGTTGTAAGCGAAGTTACTTAGAGGTGTAGCCAGTACAAGTAGAAGTAGTAGTAGTAATAGTAATAGTAGTAGT
>NW_020871918.1:151808-155939 GCF_003789085.1 Penaeus vannamei
TTTCGTGGCTGAAAATTTAAATGAAGAATTTGCGAAATTTTTGCGCTTTATAAACACAAAAACTAATTCTTATCCACATTTCAGGTTTTGGACTTTCTTAGGAGAGAATGTGACTGATTATAACATTGTTTTTCCTGTAATAAATGTTCACTTTGACATTTCAACAGGAAATTTCTCAAGTGCAAAAATGGAAACAAATTGTGCATTTAGAATTCAAGATTTGCATTAAAAGAAATAGACCAAGATTTTCTTTTTTATTTTCAGTGTTTCAGCCTTTCATTTTCTTCCATTCTTCTTCTTTTTTTCATAGAACATTAGTTCAGGTTTTCTCATCTTTCATTTTCTTTCTTTCATTCTCTTTCCTTCTCACACTTTCTCATTTCCCTTTGGTATTTTGAGAACATTGTCTTGCGATTCTCTTCGTGTGTGGTTCTATTTCTTTCTTCCTTATTTTGTACGTGTATTTTTTCCTTTCTTAGTTTCTTATATACAATAAGAAAGAAAGAAATGGAAGGAAGAAGGAGAAGGGATAGGAGTAAGTGGGAAAAGAAAGAAAGAAAGAAAAGGGATTGGAAGAAGGCGAGGGAAAAGAGAAAGAAAAGGTGTGCGTTTCTCTTTAGTCATTTATTTTGTTTTAATCTTCCTCTCTCGCACTCAAGTCATGCTCGAATTTATCTTGTAATTTTATAGTACGGATATAAATGGGCCGGAATTCAACTGCTTCTATTAGGGGCTTTAAGAAAGAAAGAAAGAAGAAACGATATGTACATGTATGTGTGTGTGTGTGTGTGTGTGTGTGTGTGTGTGTGTGTGTGTGTGTGTGTATGTGTGTGTGTGTGTGTGTGTGTGTGTGTGTGTGTGTGTGTGTGTGTGTGTGTGTGTGTGTGTGTGTGTGTGTGTGTGTGTGTGTGTGTGTGTGTGCATGTTGCGTATATACAGAAGACAGATAAACTGATAGATAGACATTCAAGCATCTTTTCCTCAGTATTGGTCCTAGACTACCCTTGGATCAGCTGCCTCGGTTACTCTTCTCTTATCTTTGTCTAATTCCCCTTCCCCTTCACTTCACATTCTCCTCAGATCTCTCCTCAAACAGTCTCTCCGCCTCCTTCCTGCCTGCTCCTTCACTTGCTTCCTTTTCCCTGTAAATCTATCGCCTTTTTTTTCTTCATCATTTCCCCTCTTTATAATCTGTACAAACTACCGTCGCGTTAACATTTGCAACGTCACTTCCTTATACACTAGCGAAACACTTAGAGATTTCTTCATTTTTGGTCGTATTTTTTAGTAAAATGTGCTTCATCCTCATATCTCTTCACCTCAAAGTCCCTATTAATCATCTTAACATCGTTACGACTTATCTCAATTTCCTGATTTATCTTTCACCTTATCATCCTCATTTTCTCATCTCAACATCCTCATTTTCCTCATCTCAACATCCTCACTTTCCTCATCTCAACATCCTCATTTTCCCATCTCAACATCCTCATTTTCCTCATCTCAACATCCTCACTTTCTCATCTTCCTCATCTCAACGTCCACATTTTCCCCATCTCAACATCCTCATTTTCCTCAACTCAACATCCTCACTTTCCTCACTTCATTAACCACATTTCCCACCTCAACATCTTCCTCTCTCCTAACTCATGATCCTCATTTCTCCTCTCAACATCCTCACTTCTCCCCACTTTCAACATCCTCATGTCTCTTCACCCTAAAGTTCTCATTTCTATTCACCTCATCAGGTTTTCTCCTTCTTCATAACGGCTAGCATCAAGACCCATAGTTCCCTTGTTTCTCTTCTTCCCTCCTTTTCCCCTCTCCTCGTCTCTGCTCTCCTATTCCTGATTTGTTATCTCTTTCTTTGTTATTTACTCCTTTCTCATTTTTTCTTTCATTCGTCCTCTGTTAGTTTTTTCTCGCTTTCGTTTCTCCTAAAGTAACAAGGGTCTTATCGCAGACTTGTGCAGTTTACACTTTAATTTCCCGGGGATTTTCATATCACACACGACTCTTCATTACTCTTCTACATTTTTTTCTATGTTCTATTCTTTATTTATTTATTTTTTTTACTTTCATTTGATTGATTGATTTTTTTTTCTCTTTTACGAGTTGCCTTCCAAGATATGGTTCCTTTATCTCCTCAATCAATGATTATTCATTGTGAGTAAGTTTATGTATGTGTGTGTTTGTGTTTATGTGTTTATGTGTGTGTGTGTGTGTGTTGTTGTGTTTTGTGTTTTGTGTGTTTGTGTGTGTGTGTGTGTGTGTGTGTGTGTGTGTGTGTGTTGTGTGTGTGTGTGTGTGTGTGTGTGTGTGTGTGTGTGTGTGTGTGTGTGTGTGTGTGTGTGTGTGTGTGTGAACCTTCTCTTCTCTTGTAGTGCATTATTTCTCAACCTTTCATTTTCTTCTTCTTTCATCGAACATTAGTTCAGATTTTCTTAATTTTCATTTTCTTTCCATTCTCTTTCCTTTTCACTCTTTCGCACTTCCCTCTGTGTGTGTCTCTTTCTTATTTTGTGTGTGTATTTTTCTCTTTCTTTCTATCTTATCGTGGGTGTATGATTCTCTTTATTTATTTATTGTTTGGTGTATGTGTACTCCTCATTCTTTTTCTTTTTTTCTTATTGTGTGTGTGTGTTTCTCTTTCTTTCCTTCGTGTGTGTATGTGTATGTGGGTGTATGTGTGTGTGTGTGTGTGCTACATCCTCAGTGAAGATAAACTCCCAAGGTAGTCTTGCTGTTTCATTCTTTATATTGATGTAATTTTATGTTTTACCGTAAAAAATATTCTCATTGGTTTTCCACATTAAAGAAAAATGTGATCGAGAATGATGTATCTACTCCATGTGTATTATTGTCATTATTTCTATGGCTATTATTCCCACCATTAGAACCAAGTACTTAAAAGGATATTTTTTTTCCTGTGTCACTGCGTTGTATAATGAGAAGAAGGGAAATTAGTATATCTGTGATGGTAAGAAAGATAAGAAAGTGACACAGAAAAGGAAATAGATAATGCTGAAAAGGGAGGAAGAAAAGGAGAAAAACAGAAACGATAAATATATACCAAACAAAACAAAATATGCAAAAACACATAAGATGGAAAGACACACTCAAAAATCTATCTGTGTCTATCTATCTATCAGTCTATCTTTCCCTCCATATAAACATATCCAAAAACATGACCGGAAGTATAAAAAAGGACAAAAACAGAAGCCAAACGACGCGACCGAAGCAGGAAACGAGAACGGCGAGACAAATGAACCGCCTGGCAAATCGCCGTTCTTGTAGGTGATGCAATTAGCCGAACGCTTAGGAGAACGCCGCCCGGATTCACGCGGGCCTCGTTCATTACGTGTGACATTTGCTTTTAGCTTCCGAACGCACGCGAGGATCTTATGTACAGGGAAGGGGGAGAGGGGGGGGGGGAGATGGAGGAGTGTGTGTGTGTGTTGTTCGTGGTGTTGGAGGAGGAGGGGTCTGGGTGGAAGGGAGGGGGGGAGGTAGGAGGTTTGTGGGGGGGGGGGGCGAGTCTGGAGGTTTTAAAGAAGAGTTTCTGTGTTTGTGTGTGTATGTGTGTGTACGTCAGCGTATATATACACACGTGTTGTTACTTCATATCTAACTACATTTTAATTTTACAAGTAAGTTTTCCCCAACATGAAACAAAAACAACAACAACAAAAATATCACCAGTTGTTCAAATTGTTACCCAAAGTCTCCTCCAAGTTCGTAAAACATATCAAGAGTTAACAAGACCAGGAAAGACAAAGTTAAAAAGATTTATGATATTTGAAAGCGAAAGAAGATAAACGAATTCGTGGAATTGAAATATATGATGAAAGTAACAAATGAAGGGAATGATTGATAGGTGCATAAGGATGATTGCAAATAAGAAACAAGTATAATATGTTAAGCACACACATGTATATTTGCATATATGTTGTGTGTGTATATAATGATATTATATATTATATATATTATATATTAATATATATATATATATATATGTATATATAGTATATCATAATTATTACTAACTAATTCTTATTCTGTACTTGGCTAGTTTTCCTTTTCATATGTATTAAGAATCGAATGACAGTGTAACAAGGACAGCCAACAAGATAC
>NW_020871918.1:163561-166061 GCF_003789085.1 Penaeus vannamei
AAAGTTTAAACTCCAGAACTAGAAACAAAAAAGAAATGCGTACAAACACAATTGAAAATAGTTAAGGACACAAAAAAATTAAAAATAAACTTAAACTCAATAAAACGGTAGATAAGACAAATATAAAATGTTTTTTTAAGAACATTCCTTCCCAGAGTTACGTACGTGGCCAAGAGATGGCGCTCCACGTAATTTACGGGGGGACTTACTTAAAAGTTCCGATCACTAACGTAGGACTAAATGAGTATTGATAGCAGAATTAATATCTGAAAATGTAGTTACACAAGTAATGTAGTGACAATGATAGCAATAACAGTATCAAGTAATACGTTTGACAATAATATCAATGTCAAAAGTAAGAGTAGTATTCTTATTTCACAAGCAAACATATATGCTCTGCCCCCTCACACACTCAAAAAGGCAAGTGTTCTGTAGGTGTTTGTATGAGGGTGAATATCCGATTAGCTGGAGGGAGGAGGGAGGAAGGGAGAGAGGGTAGAGAGTGCAACTTGAAAGTAAAACAAGGATTTACTGCTCTCTCACCCTCAGTCTCTATTTCTCTCTTTTCTCCTCTCTCTCACACACTCTCTCTCTCTCTCTTTCTTATTTTCTCTCTCTCTCTCTCTCTCTCTCTCTCTCTCTCTTCTCTCATCTCTCTCCTCTCTCTCTCCTTCTACCTCTATCTCTCTTTCCTTTCTTCTCTCTCTCACTCTTCCTCTCATTCTTCTCACTTTCTCTCTCTCACTCTCTCTCCCCCTCTCCCTCCCTCCTCCCTCCCTCCCTCCTCCCTCCCTCCCTCTCTCTCACACTTCCCTCTCCCACAGCCTGCAAGTAATTGAATGCGATACGTCTCGCCCTCGCCTGATACGCCCTAAAAGCCAGTAGATTGCTTGATACAACACGCATGTGAAGCGGGCGCTCTTTAACGTGCGCTGACTCACGTACACTTAATAAACACAAACACACTAAGGTGAATTTTGACGATAAAGAATTACAATGACGTGTACTCGTCGCGGAAACATTCTCTAAAACTCATTAGAATATGTACATATACTCATGTTCATTTATATGCATAGAAATGTACGGGATCTATCTCATATACAGATATGTATTCCCAAACACACGCGACCTGATGTATATTCAGAAACACACGCTTTATCATACTTTTCTGTTGTGATTATAACCTTATGTTTCATCTATTGATTTTGATATATTTACTCTCGCACGGACACATACAAGCACACACACGCAAGCACACAGACGCAAACACACACACGTAAGCACACACATCCAAGCATACGCACGCAAACACACGACACAAGCACACGCAGGCAAACACACGCACACAAGCACACACACGCAAGCACACGCACACAAGCACACGTACACAATCACACACCGCACACAATCACACACACGCGCACAGTAAAGCCCAGACAACGAAATAAACTCAGAATTCAATAATCAAGGTACGATATCGACTTCAGGAGAACCTGAATACGAAATACATTCACCTGTGTGAGTTCTGCTTAACCCTTTCCCTCCCTTGGACGCGGGTCGGTGGAGCTCTTATGTCTTCGTCGAAAGGATTGTTGTCTTTTTCTATCTCTTCTTATCGGTATTCCTCTTCTTTTTATTTATTTTGTTTCTGTTTTCCTATTTCTTCTTTTTCTTATTTTTTTCTGTTTTCCTATTTCTTTTTATTTTTTTTTCATTCCCTATCCTTCCTTTCTAGTATCTTTCTTCATTTATTCTTATTCCTCATTCTTTCTTTCACTGTTCCTATTCCTCCTTACCCCTTCCTTTTTCCACTCTTGGCCTTCCTTTTTTACCTTTCTTCATCCATCTCTATTCCTTCTTTTCTTTTCTTGCTCCGTTCTTATTCCTCATTCACGTCCCTCAATTCTTTACCCTCTGCCTCTCCTTCCTTCTTTCTTCCTCCATCCTTATTCCTCCTTTCTTCCTCCTTCCCTATTCCTCCTTCGGCTTCCTCCTTTCCTCCATCCTTATTCCTCCTTTCTTCCTCCACCTCTATACTTGCTCTTCTTGCTTCTTCTTCTCTTCCGTATCTCTTCTACCCCTTCCCCCCCACACTCATCCTTCCGTCGATCCTATAGGACTCCCGGAGTTATCTCTCCTTCCTCCCTCTTTCTCTCCCTTCCCTATCTCCCCCATTCCTCTTCCTTCCCTTCCATTTCCTCCACTCTTCTCTCCTCCCTCCCTCCCCCCAAATTCCTTCTTTCCTATTCTTTCCTTCCCTTTCCTCAATCCCTCCCTCCCCTCTCCTTCTCCCCTCCCTCCTTCCCCTCTTCTTTCATTTCTCCCTTCCTCCCCCTAATTCCTCCTTTCCCATCCCTCTTTGCTCTCTCCTTCCACCTCGCTTTCTCGCCCTCTCTCTTCTCACCCCCCCATTCCTCCTTTCCCATCCCTCCCTTCTCTCCTTCCACCCTCCCTCTCCCCTTCTCTCTCCCCCCCCATTCCACCCTACACTCCTCCCTCC
>NW_020871918.1:171061-178561 GCF_003789085.1 Penaeus vannamei
CTCAAAAGGAAAGCTCCCGAAGTCAAAAGACCGAGAGAATCCATCACACTTGCCGCAGGTTCATAGGATACCTGAAGGATGCAGCAAGGATGATGAGGATGCTTAAGCCGGCGCGAGTCTCTTCCATCAAACAAAGACAACAACAAAAACAAAAACAAAAAGCAATCAAAAAACAAAAGCACAAAAGCACAAGACCCACCGCAGGGGTCCTCAAAGAGGAAGGCTGTCCGAGTCAAAAAAGAACCGAGAGAATCCGCCAAGCACCTTGCCGGCACCGCGCCTTCATCAGGAGTACGCTTGAGGATGCAGCAAAGGATGATGAGGATTCTTAAGGCGGTCTCCATCAAAAAGAACAAAACAACAAAAAAAAACAAAGCAACAGAAAGCAACAAGACCTCACCCAGGGGCCTCAAGGAAGCTCCGAGTCTATATATATAATATATATATGTATATATGGAGAATCCCTACAGTCCAATGACACTTGGCCCCGCAGGTCATAGGATCTGAGGATGGCAGCAAGCGATGATGAGGAATCTTAAGGGCGAGTCTCCATTCAACAGACGAACAACAAACAAAACAAAAGAGCAACAAAGACAAACAGGCACTAACCAACAAAGGCAACCAAAGACCCACCCCCAGGGCCCTCAAAGGAAGCTCCGAGTCAAAGAACAGGAGATTCCCATCACACACTTGCCGCAGGTTTCATAGGATTACCTGAGGATCGCATGCAAGGAATGAATGAGGATCTAAGGCCGAAGTCCTCCACAACAAAAAGACATACTAACCAACAAAACAAAAGCCAATAAAAAAAAACAAAGAACAACAACAAAACAAAAGCACAACAAAAGCAAAGACAGCAACAAAAAAAACAAAAAGCACAAAAGCAAAGACCAAAAACAAAAACAAAAGGGAACAAAAAACAAAAGGACAACAAAACAAAAACAAAAGGCAATAAAAAACACTGCCGAAAAGACAACAAACGGAAGCAAAGCAAACAAAACACAAAAAGCAACAAACAACAAGACGTCCGCACCCACCCAGGGCCCCTCAAAGGAAGCTCTCCGAGTCCAAGAGAAAACCGAAGAGAATTCCCACAACACGGTTGCCGCACGTTCATAGGATACCTGAGGAAATGCACAGCAAGGATGATGAGGATCTTGAAGGCGAGAGTCGTCCATCCAACGACAACACAAAACAAAAGCACTAAAAACAAAAGACAGCAAACAAACAAAAAAAAAAGAAAAAGCAATAAAAACAAGACAACAAACAAAATACAAAGCAATAAAACAAAGACAACACAGAAAACAAAGCAACAAAGCCAAGAACTGCAAACAAAAATAGAGAAGCAAACAAAAAACCAAAAAAGACATACAACGAAAAAACAAAAGGCAATGCAAAAGCAAAGCAAAAAAGACAAACAACAAAAACAAAAAGCATAAACAAAGAGACAAACAACAAAACAAAAGCAAACAAAAAATAAACACAGCAACAAAAGCAAAGAACAGCAACAAAAAACAAGAGGACACGACAAAAAAAACAAAGCAGCAAAACAGAACAAAAACAAAAGGAACAACAAAGACAACAAAAAGTAAAAAAAACAACAAAAACAAAAGCAACAAAAACAACAACCAAGAACTAAGCAAACTAAAACAACAAAGAGCACACAAAAAGCACAAAGTACCGCACCCATTTTGGCCTCAAAGGAAGGCTCCGAGGTCAAAAGAAACCGTAGAGAATTCCCACACTTCATCTTTACAACTGCCGCAGGTTCATAGGATACCTGGAGGATGGCAGGCAAGGATGAATGAGCGATCTTAAGGCGAGTCTCCCATCACAAGAGACAAACAACAACAAAAACAAAGNATATATATACATATATATATTCACTTACACATAATAACTCGAAAAGCGCGCGTAAAGATGTTATGACCGGCTCAAAAGCTCGGCAAACTTGCACAGAGTGGAGAACTTTGTTAACATTTCTCCCTGGATATAACGGCCTCTTTTTGTTTTTAGCGACAAGCGAATGAATAACGGAGAGTGTTGATAACAGTAACAACAACAGCATACCAGTAATGATGTTTACTCATACTACTACTAATGATAATGATAAAGAACAACAATAATGATGATAATGACATTGATGATGATATGATGATACTGATTGATATATAGGGTAATAGATTGAACAAAATTCTCGAATAACGATGATAAAACGGCGGAAAACGTAAATAAAAACAAAGGTTAAATAATCGAATGACAACAAACAAAACCCCCAAGAAGAAACAAGAAAAACAATAAAATAACAAAAAAAAAAAGAATCAACAACAAAAACAATGATAAAAGCAACAAAATACAAAAACAATCAAAACATTACAAACACAACAAAAGACAACAACAGAAACAAAAAAGCAATAAAAACAATAGCTACACCAAATTTAAAGCAAACAAAAATCAATCGATACAAAGACAACAACAAACAAAAGCACAAAAAATCAAAGACAACCAAAAGCAACAAAACAAAAGCAACAAAACAAAAGACACAGCAACAAAACAAAAGCAACAAAGACAACAACCAAAACAAAAGCAACAAAACAAAAGCAACAAGACCCACCCATGGCCTCAAAGGAAGCTCCGAGTCAAAAGAACAGAGAGAATCCCACACACTTGCCGCAGGTTCATAGGATACCTGAGGATGCAGCAAGGATGATGAGGATCTTAAAGGGAGTCTCCAATCAAACAAAGACAACAACAACAAAAACAAAAGCAACAAAAAAAAGACACAAAAACTAAAGCAGACAACAAAACAGCAACAAGACCCCGCCATGGCCTCAAAGGAAGCTCACCTGGTCCAAAAGGAAGAAAGAGAATCCCCACACACAGTTCCAGCAGTAGGATACCTGAGGATGCAGCAAGGATGATGAGGATCTTAAGGCGAGTCTCCATCAACAAAGACAACAACAACAAAAACAAAAGCAACAAAAAACAAGACAACAAAAACAAAAGCAACAAAACAAAGCAACAAAAAGCAACAAGACCCACCCATGGCCTCAAAGGAAGCTCCGAGTCAAAAGAACAGAGAGAATCCCACACACTTGCCGCAGGTTCATAGGATACCTGAGGATGCAGCAAGGATGATGAGGATCTTAAGGCGAGTCTCCATCAACAAAGACAACAACAACAAAAACAAAAGCAACAAAAACAAAGACACAAAAACAAAAAACAAAGGAACAAAAACACATGACAACAAAAAGAAAAAAACAAAACAAAGCAACAAAGACAACAACGCAAAACTAAAGCAACAAAACAAAAGCAACAAAAGCAACAAGACCCACCCATGGCCTCAAAAGGAAGCTCGAGTCAAAAGAACCGAGAGAATCCCACACACTTGCCGCAGGTTCATAGGATACCTGAGGATGCAAGGAAAGGATGAATGAAGGATCTTAAGGCGGAGTCTCGCATCCAACAAAGACAACAAAACAAAACAAAAAGCAACAAAAACAAAAGCAACAAAAGCAACAAGAACCCCACCAGGGCCTCAAAAGGAAGCTCCGAAGTCCAAAAGAACCGAGAGAATCCCACACACTTGCCGCAGGTTCATAGGATACCTGAGGATGCAGCAAGGATGATGAGGATCTTAAGGCGAGTCTCCATCAACAAAGACAACAACAACAAAAACAAAAGGCAACAAAAGCAACAAGACCCACCCAGGGCCTCAAAGGAAGCTCCGAGTCAAAAGAAACGAAAAAGAGAATCCCACACACTTGCCGCAGGTTCAATAGGATACCTGAGGATGCAGCAAGGATGATGGAGGAATTCTTAAAGGCGAGTCTCCATCAACAAAGACAACAGCAACAAAAACAAAAGCAACAAAAACAAAAGCAAAAAAAACAAAAGCAACAAGACCCACCCAGGGCCTCAAAGGAAGCTCCGAGTCCAAAAGAACAGATGAGGAACCCACACAACTTGCCGCAGTTCATTCGATACACTGAGGATGCAGCAAGGATGAATGAGGATCTTAAGGCGAGTCTCCATCAACATGAAGGGACACACAACAAAACAAAAGCATAAAAAACAAGACAATCAACAAAAACAAAGCAACAAAGCAAAGACAGCAACAAAAAACAAAAGCACAAAAGCAAAGACAAAACAAAAAACACAAAGGAACAAAAAACAAAGACAACACCCAACAAAAACCAAAAGCAATAAAAACAAAGACAACAACAAAAACAAAAGCAAAAAAACAAAAGCAACAACAGCAACAAGACCCACCCAGGGCCTCAAAGGAAGCTCCGAGTCAAAAGAACCGAGAGAATCCCACACACTTGCCGCAGGTTCATAGGATCCCTGAGGATGCAGCAAGGATGATGAGGATCTTAAGGCGAGTCTTCCAATCAACAAAGACAACAACAAAAACAAAAGCAATAAAACAAAGACAACAACAAAAACAAAAGCAATAAAAACAAAAGACAACAACAAAAACAAAAGCAATAAAAACAAGACAACAACAAAAACAAAAAGCAACAAAAGCAAAGACAGCAACAAAAATAAAAGCAACAAAAACACAAAGACAAAAACAAAAACAAAAGCAACAAAGCAAAGACAAAACAAAACAAAGCAAATAAAACAAAGACAACAACCAAAAAAAAAGCAACAAAAACAAAGCACAAAGCAAAGCAGCAACAAAAAACAAAGACACCAACAAAAAACAAAAGCAGGCAAAAACAAGACAAAAAACAAAAGGAACAAAAACAAAAAACAAAAAGAAAAAAACAAAAACCAAAAGCAACAAAAACAACAACGCAAAACTAAAGCAACAAAAACAAAAAAGCAACAAAGCACCAGACCCTCACCCATGGCCTCAAAGGAAGCTCCGAGTCAAAAGAACAGAGAGAATCCCACACACTTGCCGCAGGTTCATAGGATACCTGAGGATGCAGCAAGGATGATGAGGATCTTAAGGCGAGTCTCCATCAACAAGACACAACACAAAAACAAAAGCAATAAAAACAAAGACAACACACAAAAACAAAAGCAACAAAAACAAAAGCAACAAAAGCAACAAGACCCACCCAGGGCCTCAAAGGAAGCTCCGAGTCAAAAGAACCGAGAGAATCCCACACACTTGCCGCAGGTTCATAGGATACCTGAGGATGCAGCAAGGATGATGAGGATCTTAAGGCGAGTCTCCTTCGCCGAGACTTCCTCAATTCCTGAATCCTTGAGAGCCCGAGAGAATGTGGTCCGAGTCGAGCCTTGCGCAGTGCACGGCTGTTTTTTACTTTTTTTTTTTTTTTCTTTCTTTCTTTCTCTTTTTTTTCAGGGGGGGGGGGGTTTAGGTGTGTAAATTTCTAAATTCAGTTTTGTTTTTAAGTGTATGCTGTAGAGGAGAGAGAGATACATAGATAGATAGATAGATAGAGAGAGAGAGAGAGAGAGAGAGAGAGAGAGAGAGAGAGAGAGAGAGAGAGAGAGCGGGAGAGAGAGAGAGAGAGAGAGAGACGAGAGAGAGAGAGAGAGAGAGAGAGAGAAGAGAGAGAGAGAGAGAGAGAGAGAGAGAAATAAAGAGAAAGAGAGAAAGAAGAGAGATAGAAAACAACACAACAACATCCACACGCACTTACACACACGTACATCCATCCATCTATCCATCTATCGTGAGATTAGACAAACAGTTACACATCTTTTCTCTCTGTAAGCGCTCTCTCTGCAGCTCCAACTTCACAGCCGCATTCTCAACGCTTCTGCATGTGTGTGATTGTGTGTGGATGTTGTTATGTTGCTGTTGCTTTTCCTTTCTCTCTCTCTCTCTCTCTCTCTCTGTGGTGTGGTGTGTGTGTCTTTGGTGTTTCCTCATTCTCTCTCTCTCTCTTCCTCTTCGTCTCTCTCTCTCTCTCTCTCTCTCGTCTCGTCTCTTTCTCTCTCGTCTCTCTCTCCTCTTTCTTCTCTCTTCTCTCCTTCTTCCTTCTCTCTTCTCTCTGTGTGTGTGTGGTGTGCTGTGTGGTGTGTGTGTGTGTGTGTGTGACTTCCATTCTTTCTGTCTCTCTCTCATCCTCTCTCTCGTCTCTCTCTTCTCCCCTCTTCCTCTTCATCCGTTTCTCCTTTCCTCTATCCTCTCTCTCTCCTCTCTCTCTCTCATCTCTTCTCTCTTAAGGCGAGTCTCCATCAACAAGACAACGCAACCAAACTAAAGCAACAAAAAAAATAGCAATCCAAAAACAAAGCATACAAGACGACCCAGGGCCTCAAAGGAAGTCCGAGTCTAAAAGAAACCTGAGATGAATCCCACACACCTTGCCCGCAGGTTCATAGCGATACCTCTGAGGATGCAGCAATGCGATGATGAGGATCTTAAGGCGCATCTCCATCAACAAAGACAACAACAACAAAAACAAAAGCAACAAAAACAACACAGCAACAAAAGCACAAGACCCCCAGGGCCTCAAAGGAAGCTTCCGAGTCCATAAGAACCGAGAGAATCCCACACACCACTGCTTGCCGCAGGTTCAAGGATACCTGAAGGATCAGAAGATGATAATGAGGATCTTAGGCGAGTCTCCATCAACATCAAGACAAACAAACACAAATAACACAAAAGCAACCAAAAGCAACAAGATCCCCCCAGGGCCTCAAAAGGAAGCTCCGAGTCAAAAGAACAGAGAGTAATCCCACCACACTTGGCCGCAGGTTCAATAGGATACCTGAGGATGCAGCAAGGATGATGAGGATCTTCAGGCGAGTTCCACTCAATCAAAGACAACAACATACAAAACAAAAGCAAATAAAAACAATAGACACCAACAAAAACTAAAAGCAATCAATAAAGCACATGACCAGCAACAAAAAAAACAAAAGCAACAAAGCAAAGAAGACAAAAACAAAAACAAACAGGAACATAAAACAGAAGACACAAAAAGAAAAACAACAAAAAACAAAAGCAACAAAAACACAACCAAAACTATAGCAACAAAACAAAAGCACAAGAAGAAACAAGAACACCACCCATGGCTCAAAGGAAGCTCCGAGTCCCAAAAGAACCGAGAGAATCCCACACACTCTGCGCAGGTTCATAGGATACCTGAGGATGCAGCAAGGATGCTGAGGATTTAAGGCGAGTCTCCATTCAACAAAGACCACAACACACAAAAACAAAACAACAAAAAAACAAAAGCATCAACAATCAACAAGCAACAAGACCCCCAGCGGCTCAAAGGAAGCTCCGAGTCAAAAGAAACAGAGGAATTCCCCACACACTTGCCGCGGTTCATAAGATAATCTGGAGGAATGCAGCAGGAGATGAGGTCTTTTACTAGGCAGTCTCCCCATCAACAAAGACACAACAACAATACAAAAGCAATAACAAAAAGCAATAAAAAAAGACAACAACAACCAAAAGCAACAAAACAAAAGCAACAAAAGAACAAGACCCCACCCGGGCCTCAAGGAAGCTCCGACGTCAAAAGAAACGAGAGAATCCCACAACTCGTTTGCCGCAGTTCA
>NW_020871918.1:191061-194369 GCF_003789085.1 Penaeus vannamei
GACAGAAGAGATGAGAGGTGAGAGAGAGAGAGAGAGAAGAGAGAGAGAGAGAGAGAGAGAGAGAGAGAGAAGAGAGAGAGAGAGAGAGAGGAGAGAGAGACGAAGAGAGAGAGGAGAGAGTAAAGAAAGAGGAGAGAGAGAGAGAGAGAGAGAGAGGAAGGAGAGAGAGACGGAGTAAGAGAGAGAAGGGAGAGAGAGAGAGAGAGAGAGAGAGAGAGAGAGAGAGAGAGAGAAGAAGAGAGAGGAGAGAGAGAGAGAGAGAGAGAGTAGGATGAGAGAGAGAGAGAGAGAAGAGACAGAGAGAGGAGGACCCCAGAGAAGGACAAAAACATGGACAGAGACAAACAGACAGATAGAAATACAGAAAGCTATCGCGAAATGCGTTTTCCTTCGTAGTTATTAAAAACTTTGCAAACAAGAACCGGACTTGGTGGGATCTGAACCACAACTGCCGGGGTTTTACCAAGTTATTCCGTAGCAACTTTGCCCTGGAAACTGTTATGCCAACATTTCAGCAATTATCACTGGCCAAGTCCTCAAATACATGGCCCCTTGAAATGCTCGAAAAAAAATCAGTTGTGGAGATATTCCCCACGTCTTAGGGAACCACAAAATATAATAATATTATATATATATATATATATAGATATATAATATATAAAATATATTATATATATATTATATACCAGATATATATATCATGTAATATATATATATTATATAATATATATATATAGTATATATATATAGTATATTATTATGATTAATATATTATATATATATATGACATGTCTTACAGTACTTAAACATACATACAATAACAACAAAAAAACACATACACACACATTCATAAACAAACATACGCATTATCCTTACTATTACTGTCATCATTGTTTTTGATTATTGTTTGTTGCTGTTGTAGCTTAGTTATCTTAGTATTATTACCATTATCATTATCATCTTTATTGCCCCTTTCACCATTCCATGCATTACCGATACCAATATCCTCATTATGACCTACGGTGCAACAAAACAACTTAGTAGGGAGATGACAACAAAGAAGATCAGAGGTCTGCAGACTCCTCCCTCACCCAGAGGAAGACAACGAGAACCATCTTCCACATCAACTCTTTTACAACCTTGATCTAGGACACCAAAAAGGCCATCACTACTAACGGTTCGGGACGAGTCATATGACCTCGCGTTGTTGGGAATCACCCCGTATTTATCTGATGTATATGTTACTCAAGGTAATTGTGTATATGTTATGTACTCTGAAAATCAGGTGTATTGTATAGTATGTATGTATTTTGAATATTCAGAATCTATATGGCTTCAGCATATGTATGTATTTGAATATCAATGTATGTATGTATATATGTATGTATTTGAATATCAATGTATTAGTATGTATATTTATGCTATGGTTTATGTTGAATATCAATCTATGACTGTATATATGTATGATCTGAATCATCAATGTATGTATGATATATGTATGTATTTTGATATCAATCTATTGTTATATGTTATGTATTTGAATATCAACTTTATGTATAGTACTATATTGTATGTATTTGAAATATCAATCTAATGATGTATATATGTTGTACATGAATATCAAATGGTATTGTATGTATATATGTATGTATGATGATCGCAATCTATGTATATATGTATATGTATGTTGAAATCAATCTATTGTACCTAATATGTATGTATGAATATCAATTATGTACTGTATATTAAGTGGTAACTGCGTTCATTCTGGAATATCAATCCCTATTGTATATTGATTGTAATTATCGTTGAATATCAGATGTAGTAATAGTATATGTATGTATGAATATCGAATGTACTGTATGTACTATATGTATGCTATTTTGAATAATTCATGTATGGTATGCATATAATGTTATGTATTTGAATATAATTATTGTATATATTGTATGTATTTGAATATCATCGTATGTATGGACATATATGTATGTTATTTGAATATCAATGTAGTAGGCATATATGTATGTATTGAATATCAATGTGCTCATGTAACCCATGGAAATTATTATATGTATGTATTTGAATATCATGATAGTATGGCCATATTATGTATGGTAGTATTGAATACGATCAATTAGATGTATGTTACTATTGGTATGTATTTGGAAATATTCAATGTATGTATGCATATATGTATGCTAGATATCAATCTATTGTATATATGTATGTATTTGAATATCAATTATGTATGCATATATGGTACTGGTATCTGAATATCAATCTATTGGTATATATGTTATGTATTGAATATCAATGCTATGTATGCATATATGTGATGTATTTGAATATCTACTAATCGTATTGTATATATGTTATGTGTTTGAATTATCAATGTATATGGATAATTATTGTATGGTATTGAATAATGTATTATATATAGATGTAAGTTATCCACGTGTCTTTTACAGTAGAGCACTCCTGCTCTCTAAAGGACTTGCAAAAACCAGTGTGTGTGATTTGTATACTGTAATTGTAATGTCCGATACTTGGGCTTAAATAAATCATTTGAATCTGAATATCTGAATGGTTACTATGGGATGCCGCATATTAAGTTTTAAAGGATTAACGCGCAGCTCTTATTGTTTCCACTCTGAATACGAGGTCCTGAAGAATAAAGAAATTTCAGTTATTACAAAGATACGGCTTAATATGAAGGTTATGGAGATATTAATACACAAAGTGGATTATGAGTTATTTGATCCAACATTTTATCCACCATTTGTATGGACGAGAGGGATCGCGTTTGAAACGTCGTATGTATGTCGGGACGCCTCCAAGATTTTTTATTTTCATTTTCGGCTGATTTTCATTCAGTGAGATCAAAAGTCACGTTCAAGTCTCTATAGTTCCTTTGATCTCCATTCTAACGAAATGCTTACGTCACGGCGCCTAAAAAATCTAATTTGAATAAGTGATGAATGTGTAGACTCAATCACTTCCCTGAATTTCCACGAATTCACGCTTCAAAATGTTTCTAAAGGGATACCCAACACACACACAAACATTACGCATTACTGAGTGTGTGTGTGTAGTGAATGTAGATGTGTGCGTGTGTGTGTGTTGAGTGGTGTGTGCTGGTCGTGTGTTGTGTGTGTGTCCGATCGGGGTTGTGTGGTGTTGTGTGTGCTGTGTGATGTTGAGTTGGTGTGTGTGTGTGTTGTGTGTGTCGTGTGTGTGTTGGTGTGTGTTGTGGTGTGTGTGTGTGTGTGTAGTCTGCTCTTAAGTGTAGTGTTGGTGTGTGTGTCTGA
>NW_020871918.1:198083-200583 GCF_003789085.1 Penaeus vannamei
GGAGTGGGCGATGGAGGGGGGCGGGGCGGGAGGCGAGAGGGAGGGCAGAAGTGGGGGAATCGGGAGAGAGAGAGAGAAGAGGAGACTGAGAGAAGAGAGAGAGAGGTGTAGAAGATGAGAGAGAGAGAGAGAGAGAGAGAGAGAGACGAGAGAGACAGAGAGAGAGAGAATCCAGACCCCAGAGAAGGACAAAAAACATAGACAGAGACAAACAGACAGATAGAAATACAGAAAGCTATCGCGAAATGCGTTTTCCTTCGTAGTTATTAAAACTTTGCAAACAAGCTAAACCGGTTGGTGGATCTGAACCACAACTGCGGGGTTTTACCAAGTTATTCCGTAGCAACTTTGCCCTGGAAACTGTATGCCAACATTTCCAGCAATTATCACTGGCCAAGTCCTCAAATACATGGCCCCTTGAAATGCTCGAAAAAAAATCATGTCTTGGATATTCGCCCACGTCTAGGAACAACAATAATAATAATATATAATATATATATATATAGTAATTTTATATAGTACTATATATGATTATAGTAGTTCTTATATATAATATATACATATATTAATGTATATCCCCTCCTCTGGTTGTGTGTTGGGTGGGATTGGGTTATAGAGTAGAGTGTATAATATATTTATAATATATATTATATAATTATTAGATGTATATATATAACTATATATATTATTATACACTCGCATACATACTTCCACCATACATACACATTATATACACACAAAAAACACCATGACACATCACATTCCATTAAAAACAACATACGCATATATCCTTTACTTTTTACTGTCATCATTGGTTATTCTGTTGGCTTAGGCAGGTAATCCTTAGTGTGTATGGTTAGATTACGTTGATGATTGTCGAGTGTGTATCGATCTGTTAGGGCGCCCGTGTCATCCCATCCTATGGCAATCCATACCATATATCCTGCAGTTATGACCTAGCGGGTGCTTAAACAAATACAAGCCCTTATGTGGATGCGGTGGATGTAGATCAGTACTCAATAGCAAATGCAGTGGGTGGCGTACTCCCTCCCTCACCCAGGGACCAGACAACGAGAACCCCATCTCTCCACATCAACTCTTTTTACACTTAGATCCTAGGACACTTTCAAAAAAGGCCAATCACTACTACCAACGGTTCGGGAGACGAGTCATATTGACCTCGCGTCTGTGGAACTTACCCGTGTCGTAGTTGTTTATGTATATGTACTAGGCTAATGCGTTATATGGGTATAGTATTTGGAAAATCAGATGTATTGCGATTATTATGTATTTAATTGATACCTCATCTCATTGTATATATGTATGGTATTTGCAATATCAATGATGATATGTAATATGTATGTATTTTGATCAATTGTATGTATGTATTATATGTATGTATTTTGAATATTCAATCTATTAAGTAGTATTGTATTATTTGATATCCAATGATGTTATGTATATATTGTAATGTATTTGAATATCAAATCCTTATCTAGGTTATATATGTTATGCTATTTGACATATCAATGTTATGTATGTATATAATGTAGTAATTTGAATGATTCAATCCTATTGGTACTATATGTATGTATTTGAATACAATGTATGTATGTATTGTATATGTATGTATCTCTGGAATATCAATCTGATGGTAGTATATGATATGTATTTGATATATCATATCTTTTTGTAGGGTAGTAGTGGATGTGTTGATGTGTAGTGTTTGAATATCAATGTGAGGTGTGGATGTTGTGATGTATGTATGTTAGTGTGGTGGAATGTCTAAGTCGTGATTGTTATATATGTTTTTATGGTTGAAGGTGAGTTTTCTTATTATGATTTTTATTGTTCTATAGTGTATGTATTATGTTGTGTGATATATTGTCAATTGTTTATATGTTGTATGTTTTATTATATGTAATGTATTTGAATATCAATGTATTGTATGCTGATGTTTGTTTATGTAGTGTATTTGAATATCAAATTCTATCTGTATATATGTATTGTATTTGAAACATCAACATTGTATGTATCATATATGTGATGTATTTTGATTGTATATTAATGGAGTTCATGTATGGCATATATGTATGTCATACCCTTGTAATATATCGATGTATGTACTGTGCTATCATATGTATGTGTGTTGTATATATTGTGTGTGTTGAATTCAATAGCTATGTGGTGATTCGATATATGTGTTATGTATTTGTATATTATCCCAATGTATGTATTGTAGTATAACTGTATGTATTGAATTAGTCAAGTAGTGTACTGCATAGTATGTACGTGTATGTTTGAGATGCGGAATCTGATTGTTATATAGTGATGGTATTGGTTTGAATATTGGCAATGTATTGTTATGTGGCATTTTATATGTATGTATCTGAATATCTTATATGTCTGTATTTATATTTGTTTAGGTGATTTTGGGAATATCCAATGTTATTGTATGCATATATGGTGGATGTATTTGAATATCCCAATCTATTGTATA
>NW_020871918.1:208700-231200 GCF_003789085.1 Penaeus vannamei
TTTTACTTTTTTTTTCCTCCCCTCGCCCCTTTTTTTCCCCTCCTCCCTTTTTCCGGAACGGGTGCGCGGGGAGATTCCAAACAAAATACCCGCGGTGGGAGAAAAAAAACCCCGCCCATTTTTGGGTTTATTCCAAATCTCATATTTCCGCAAATCAAAGCCCTTGGTGGGCAGACCGGGCAGAATACGTGTCTGTCCTCTGCCACGCGCGAGCGCCCGGGGGAGGCCGAAGGCGCAACCTAATGGGGTCCTTGGGCGGCGGAAGCATGACCGGCCTTGGTTTTTTTAGGGGTGGGACCGGGGGGGGGGGGGGGGGATCGTGGATGGCTTTTGTGGGATTTGAGGAAAGGTCAGTGGTTGGAGGGTGGCAAATAAAGGGCTAAAATACATACACACACACACACACACACACACACACACACACACACACACACACACACACACACACACACACACGCACATCTATCTATCTATCTATATACAGAGAGATAGATAGATATAGATAAAGATGTAGAAAGGTATGAATGAGAATGAATATCTTCACAATACAAGAGAGGTATTTGGGCGGTTTCGAATATCTTCGTCAAATACATCTCTTGTATTCATTCCCATTCATACCTCTCTTCCTCTGTCAACATGAATACGGTTCATACGGTACATACATACATACATACATACATACATACATACATACATACATACATACATACATACATACATACATATATACATGTTGACACAAAATACAAATACATAAATACGTTTACATGTAGTCACGCAGAGACAAGTGAAACCGCACAAAACAAACAAACAATAAAAAGATACATCGAAAGACGAAAATACAAAAACAAACACATACGAAAACAACATATTTAAATGGAACCAACAACAACATAAAAAAAAACATACAAAGAAAATCATACCCACACATGCGCACAGACGAACATCCACACACACGCGCGCGCGTACGTAAAATCATTTTCACACACGCACACACATAAACACATCCATACATACTGAAACACTCACCCTTACCTCCCTCATAACATACCCTTAAAATAATAACAACAACAACAACAACAACAACAGCAACAATAATGATAATAATAATAATGATAATAATAATAATGAATAATAACAATAACAATAATAACAATAATAATAATAATAATAATAATAATAATAATAATAATAGTAAAAGAAAGAAAAAAAAATTAGAACACACCCCAATGTCTTCACACTGATCACAGTCTCAGGGAAGGAAAAATGTTAGCAACACTGTAGCCGTATTGTGGCGGTGTTGCCAGCATGCTAAACACACACGTTACTAACTTCAGCGAAAAAGTTTCCCTTCCTTCGTGCTGACACCGGAATAGCCTGCCTCGTGTGACCCTCTCGGTGGCTGTCTGGCTGTCTGTGTCCCTGTCTGCTGTCTTTGTTTGGTTTGGTTTGGGTGGGTGGTGGATGGTTTTGTTTGTTCGCTGTCTTTGTTTTGTTTGGTTGGCTGGGTGGGTGGTGGGTGGTTTTATTTGGATGTCTGGCTGTTTTTCTTGTTCTGTTCGCTGTCTTTGTTTTGTTTTGTTTGCTTGGGTGGGTAGGTGGTGGATGTGGATAGTTCTGTTTGTCTGTTTGTCTGTTTTTCTTGTCTGACTGCTGCCTTTCTTTGTTTTATTTGTTTGGGTGGATTGGTGGATGATTTTGTTTGGTTTTGTTTGTCTGTAGGATACTTTTCTTGCTCTGTTTGTCTCTTTGGTGGTCTATTTGTCATACTGTTTGTCTGTCTGATATTTTTCATGGTTTGTCGGTCTGTTTGGTTGTCTGTTCCCTTATCTTCATGTCTGCCTGTCTTTTTTATTTTATTATTATTATTATTTTTTTTTTTGTCTTTTTGTCTTTGCGTTTGCTAGTTGGGTATTTATCTGTCTGTGGGTCTGTTTTGATGATTGCTTGGTGGCCATTTTCTTGTTTATTTGTTTATTTCCATTTCCTCTCTTCTTTCTTCTCTGGCTTTTTACTCGTCGCTTACTTTGCTTTTTTGTTGTTGTATTCATTTTTATTTTCATATGTTCGAATTTTCTCTCACGGATTGTCTATCCCCTTCTTTATCACTTTGTCTTCCTCCCATTCCCCGTTAATTGTCTGTATTATGTCTTTGTTCATATATCTGTCTCACAGAGAATGAGAAATAAATAAATAAAGAGACTGATAGCGAGAGAGAGAGAGAGAGAGAGAGAGAGAGAGAGAGAGAGAGAGAGAGAGAGAGAGAGAGAGAGAGAGAGAGAGAGAGAGAAAGAGAGAGAGAGAGAGAGAGAGAGAGAGAGAGGGGGGGGGAGGCAGAGAGAGAGGGGGGGAGAGGCACAGAGAGAGAGAGAGAGAGAGAGAGAGGCAGAGAGACGAAAACAGAGAGAGAGAGAGGCAGAGAGACGAAAACAGAGAGAGAGAGAGGCAGAGAGACGAAAACAGAGAGAGAGAAAGAGAGAGAAGAAGAAAAGAGAGAAACTATATGACAAGATACTAAATACACATTCAGGAAACATCACAATATCAGAATCTCGGCTTCTTCATCTTCACTAGAAGCAGAAATTCAACGCTGTGGAAATTCACTAGCTGAAGTATTGGAAAAAAAATAGTCCTCATTTTCTTTTTTATCTTTCTCGGGTCTTGTTATATCGTTCATCATTTCCTTGAAGCAACAACAATAACGATAATAATAATAATGATGATAATAATAACAATAACAATAATAACAATAATAATAATAATAATAATAATAATAATAGTAAAAGAAAGAAAAAAAAAATTTAGAACACACACCCCAATGTCTTCACACTGATCACAGTCTCAGGGAAGGAAAAATGTTAGCAACACTGTAGCCGTATTGTGGCGGTGTTGCCAGCATGCTAAACACACACGTTACTAACTTCAGCGAAAAAGTTTCCCTTCCTTCGTGCTGACACCGGAATAGCCTGCCTCGTGTGACCTCCCTCTCGGTGGCTGTCTGGCTGTCTGTGTCCCTGTCTGCTGTCTTTGTTTGGTTTGGTTTGGGTGGGTGGTGGATGGTTTTGTTTGTTCGCTGTCTTTGTTTTGTTTGGTTGGCTGGGTGGGTGGTGGGTGGTTTTATTTGGATGTCTGGCTGTTTTTCTTGTTCTGTTCGCTGTCTTTGTTTTGTTTTGTTTGCTTGGGTGGGTAGGTGGTGGATGTGGATAGTTTCTGTTTGTCTGTTTTGTCTGTTTTTCTTGTCTGACTGCTGCTTTCTTTGTTTTATTTGTTTGGGTGGATTGGTGGATGATTTTTGTTTGGTTTTGTTTGTCTGTAGGATACTTTTCTGCTCTGTTTGTCTCTTTGGTGGTCTATTTGTCATACTGTTTGTCTGTCTGATATTTTTTCATGGTTTGTCGGTCTGTTTGGTTGTCTGTTCCTTATCTTCATGTCTGCCTGTCTTTTTTATTTTATTATTATTATTATTTTTTTTTTTTTTGTCTTTTTGTCTTTGCGTTTGCTAGTTGGGTATTTATCTGTCTGTGGTCTGTTTTGATGATTGCTTGGTGGCCATTTTCTTGTTTATTTGTTTATTTCCATTTCCTCTCTTCTTTCTTCTCTGGCTTTTTACTCGTCGCTTACTTTGCTTTTTTTGTTGTTGTATTCATTTTTTATTTTTCATATGTTCGAATTTTCTCTCACGGATTGTCTATCCCTTCTTTATCACTTTGTCTTCCTCCCATTCCCCCGTTAATTGTCTGTATTATGTCTTTGTTCATATATCTGTCTCACAGAGAATGAGAAATAAATAAATAAAGAGACTGATAGCGAGAGAGAGAGAGAGAGAGAGAGAGAGAGAGAGAGAGAGAGAGAGAGAGAGAGAGAGAGAGAGAGAGAGAGAGAGAGAGAGAGAGAGAGAGAGAGGAGAGAGAGAGAGGAGGGGGAGAGAGGCAGAGAAGAGAGAGGGAGAGGGACGAGAGAAGAGATGAGAGAGAGAGAGGCGAGAGAGAACAGAGAGAGAGGAGGATGAGAGAGAAAACAGAGAGAGAGAGAGGCAGAGAGACGAAAACAGAGAGAGAGAAAGAGAGAGAAGAAGAAAAGAAAGAGAAACTATATGACAAGATACTAAATACACATTCAGGAAACATCACAAATATCAGAATCTCGGCTTCTTCATCTTCACTAGAAGCAGAAATTCAACGCTGTGGAAATTCACTAGCTGAAGTATTGGAAAAAAAATAGTCCTCATTTTCTTTTTTATCTTTTCTCGGGTCTTGTTATATCGTTCATCATTTCTTGAAGCAACAAACAATAACGATAATAATAATAATGATGATAATAATAACAATAACAATAATAACAATAATAATAATAATAATAATAATAATAATAGTAAAAGAAAAAAAAAATTTAGAACACACACCCCAATGTCTTCACACTGATCACAGTCTCAGGGAAGGAAAAATGTTAGCAACACTGTAGCCGTATTGTGGCGGTGTTGCCAGCATGCTAAACACACACGTTACTAACTTCAGCGAAAAGTTTCCCTTCCTTCGTGGCTGACACGGAATAGCCTGCCTCGTGTGACCTCCCTCTCGGTGGCTGTCTGGCTGTCTGTGTCCCCTGTCTGCTGTCTTTGTTTGGTTTGGTTTGGGTGGGTGGTGGATGGGTTTTGTTTGTTCGCTGTCTTTGTTTTGTTTGGTTGGCTGGGTGGGTGGTGGGTGGTTTTATTTGGATGTCTGGCTGTTTTCTTGTTCTGTCTGCTGTCTTTGTTTTTGTTTTTGGTTGCTTGGGTGGGGTGGGTGGTGATGTGGATAGTTTTGTCTGTCTGTTCGATATTTTTCTTGCTCTGTCTGCTGTCTTTCTTTGTTTTGTTTGTTTGGGTATTAGATGGATGTCTGGTGGATGATTTTGTTTGGTTTTGTTTGTCTGTAGGATACTTTTCTTGCTCTGTGTCTCTTTGGTGGTCTGTTTGTCTTTCTGTTTGTCTGTCTGACATTTTTCATGGTTTGTCGGTCTGTTTGGTTTTCTGTTTACTTACCTTTATGTCTGCCTGTCTTTTTTATTTTATTATTATTATTATTATTATTTTGTCTTTTTGTCTTTGCGTTTGCTAGTTGGGTATTTATCTGTCTGTGGGTCTGTTTTGATGATTGCTTGGTGACCATTTTCTTGTTTATTTGTTTATTTCCATTTCCTCTCTTCTTGCCTGGCTTTTTACTCGTCGCTTACTTTGCTTTTTTGTTGTTGTATTCGTTTTTATTTTCACATGTTCGAATTTTCTCTCACGGATTGTCTATCCCCTTCTTTATCACTTTGTCTTCCTCCCATTCCCCGTTAATTGTCTGTATTATGTCTTTGTTCATATATCTGTCTCACAGAGAATGAGAAATAAATAAAGAGATTGATAGCGAGAAGAGGAGAGAGAGAGAGAGAGAGAGAGAGAGAGAGAGAAGAGAGAGAGAGAGAGAGAGAGGGAGGGGGGGAGGCAGAGAGAGGGGGGGGGGGGGAAAGGCAGAAGAGAGGAGAGAGAGGCAGAGAGACGAAAACAGAGAGAGAGAGAAGAAGAGGCAGAGAGAAGAGAACAGAGAGAGAGAAAGAGAGAGAAGAAGAAAAGAGAAAAAACTATATGACAGAGTACTAAATACACATTTAAGAAACACCACAATATCAGAATCTCGGCTTCTTCATCTTCACTAGAAACAGAAATTCAACGGTGAGGAAATTCACTAGCTGAAGTATTGGAAAAAAATAGTCCTCATTTTCTTTTTTATCTTTTCTCGGGTCTTGCTATATCGTTCATCATTTCCTTGAAGATCAGTATTTAGTGATATCTCAAGTACAAGAAGAAATAGGAATTAATAAGAGAGGGAATAGAAAGCAGGAATAAAGATTGAGAGAGAGAGAGAGAGAGGGAGAGAGAGGGGGAAGGAGGGAGGGAGAGAGAGAGAGAGAGAGAGAGAGAGAGAGAGAGGAAGAGAGAGAGAGGGAGAGAGAGAGGAGAGAGAGAGAGAGAGAGAGAGAGAGAGAGAGCAAAAGAGAGAGAGAGATGGGGGGAGGGAGAGAGAGGGGGGAGGGAGGGAGAGAGAGAGAGAGAGGGAGAGAGAGAGAGAGAGAGAGAGAGAGAGAGAGAGAGAGAGAGAGAGAAGAGTGAGTGAGAGAGAGAGAGAGAGAGAGAGAGAGAGAGAGAGAGAGAGAGAGAGAGAGAGAGAGAGAGAGAGAGACGCATACACAGAATGAACTATGCGCGACGTTCCTCTCATTTTCATTGCTTTGAATTTGTGGTAAAAAAATTAATTTAAACCCAGGAAAAAAATATGCATCATATACTCAAAAAAAATGGACGAGGAAAAGGGGGGAAGGGAGAGGGGGGGCAAAGAAAGTGAGAAAAGGAGAAAATAGGAAAAAAGGATATACGAAAGGAGATGGGAGAGGCGAAGAAAGAAGAAAGAAGTTGAAAAGAGCGAGAAGGAGGGGATAGAAAGGAAGCAGGGGGGAGGGGGGGGTGGGAGAATAGGTTCTCAACACAAGACTAATATTGAGTTCGCATGCATCAGTAAATTGCAATGTTGCATCACTGTCGATGTATTTTTATGTCGCTGCCCCACGCTATGTCCAACTGGAGCTCGGGTGTCTAGCCAATGTGGACGCCGCGGGATGTCATGTCAGGGGAGCGAAGGAGAAAGAGGGGAGGAGGAGAAAGTGGGAGAGGGAAGGGGAGAAGGGAGAGGGAAGGAGAGAAAGGAAAGGGAAGGAGAGAAGGGAGAGGGAAGGAGAGAAGGGAGAGGGAAGGAGAGAAGGGAAAGGGAAGGAGAGAAGGGAAAGGGAAGGAGAGAAGGGAGAGGGAAGGAGAGAAGGGAGAGGGAAAGGAGAGAGGGAGGGAAGAGAGAAGGAGGGAAGAGAGAAGGGAGAAGGGAGAGAGGGAAAGGAAAGGAGAGGAGAGGGGAGGAGAGAATGGAAAGGGAAGGAGAGAAGGGAAAGAGAAGGAGAGAAAGGGAGGGGAAAGGAGAGAAGGGAAAGGGAAAGGAGAGAAGGGAACGGGAGGAAGGGTGGGGAGAGGTCGGGGGGGGAGAAAGAGGGGAAAAAAAGGAGAAGAAGGGAGAGGGAGGGTGAGAGATAAGGTAGGGAGAGAGAGAGGAGAAAGAAGGAAAGAGAACGTGCGAAAGGGAAGGAGAGAAGGGAAAAGAGATGGTGAGAGGTAAGAATGGGGAGATAGAGGGGAGGGAGAGGGAAAGAAAAAGTACGAAAGGGAAGGAGAAAGGGGAGAGGGAGGGTGAGAGGTAAGATTGGGGAAGAGAAGGTAGGAAAGGGAAGGGAAAGGGTAGAGGGATAGGGAGAGGGGAGAGGATAGGAGGGAAAGTGAAAGAGAGAGAGCGTGTGCGGGGTAGGGAAGTAAAACGGGGTGGAGGAGAGAGATAGAGATAGATAGATAGATAGATAAAGAGAGAGAGAGAGACGCATATATAAAACAAAGCACGCAAATATAGAAATAAAAGAAAACAGAAATATAAATCCAGAGACAAGACAAATATAAACAGACAGCCAGAGATAACCACATCACACACACACACCCCCCCTCCTATCCCCCTCCCCCAACCCAACATAAATCATTGCAAACCCAAGCAATGGAAGCCCGGCATCTACAGCCATGCAATCACATCCTTCTTGCAAGCGATGCAATCAGAGTGCAAGCCAGTTCTCGCGAACAAGGAGCAGCGACATCAGCATATCACAGACAGCGAAATAACACAGGGAAAAGTTTTACAAGATTATATCCGAAAGAAGATTCGAATACAGAATCCGATAGACGATGAGGCTTCGAATACAAAGTTCGAGACACGAGTCCGAGACGATGAAGCTTCGAATACAGAGTCTGAGAGACGATGAGGCTTCAAATACAAAGTCCGAGACGCGATGAAGCTTCGAATACAGAGTGCGAGAAACTATGAGGCTTCGGATACGAGACGCGATGGAGCTTTGAATACAGAGCGAGATAGAATGAAGCGTCGAATACAGAGTCCGAGACGATGAAGTTCCGAATATAGAGTCCGAGAGACGATGAAGCTTCGAATTCAGAGTCCGAGACGATGAGGCTTCGAATTCAGAGTCCGAGAGACGATGAAGCTTCGAATACAAAATCCGAGACGATGAAGCTTCGAATGCCAAATGCGAGAAGCAATGAAGCTTTCGACTCGAAAGCCTTGAGAGTCGTGAAACGTCGGATAATGGGAGAAGTAAAGGAAGAATGAGAGAGAAAGAACGAACAAAGGACGTGGTAGGAAGGAAGAAAACTGAGGAAAGAAATATTTAGAGATAGAGAGGGAAGAAGATACATAGGGAAGGATAGGCGAGTCATTTCCTATTAGATAGAAGGATAGAGAGAGACTGATCGATTGATGTATACAGTGATAGACAGATAAAGATAGATATAACCATAGCGGAAGACAATGTTTGATAAGCATAGGCAATTGTTTAAGAAAATTGTTAACTATATATAGATAAAGGAAATGATAAATCGATCGATATATCTATATTATAGGTTGATGGAGAGAGTTATCCTGTTCACATACTCTCCTCTTTTTATCAGCTTCACAGAACATCGATATACATTCTGTCAAATTGAATATCTGAGAGAGAGAGAGAGAGAGAGAGAGAGAGAAGAGAGAGAGAGAGAGAGAGAGAGAGAGAGAGAGAGAGAGAGAGAGAGAGAGAGAGAGAGAGAGAGAGAGAGAGAGAGAGAGAGAGAGAGTGAGAGAGACTGGCTTGAGAGAGGAGAGAGAGAAAGAGACTAGTGAGAGAGACAGACATACAGAGACAGATAAAAACAAAGAAAGGGAGAGATAAGAAAAAAAAATCAAACCGCCCCTTTCCCCCGTCAAAAAAAAAAAAAAAAAAAAAAAAAAAACGAAGAGACAAAAAAAAAAAAAAAAAAAAAAAAAAAAAAAAAAAGAATGGAGAGATCGCAATTTCTCAATACGAGACAGGAAGCGCCCCTTCCCTGACTCACATTTTCTCCTGCGTTTTCGCGCAAAGTCTTCAGAAAATTCAAAATCTATAAATAAAGCTGGCATTAACGGCTGCGTCTCGCTGAAGAGCCCTTGGAGTATATTTATCTCCTTCTGCAGAGCTGTTTATATCGCCATTGTGTAGATATACCGATAGACTTCTCTCATATTACATCAAATTCCTGCTCTATGAATATCAATATTCTTTCTTGTTGTTCCTTTCTTTTTCTTTTTACTCTTTTTTGTTTCTTTTTGTTTCTTAATCTGCTTTCTTTATCTTCTTTTTTTATTCTTCCCTCTCTGTCCTTTTTTTTCTTTCTCTGATCTCATGTCTTGTCTTGTTTCTCGATGATTTCTTTCTCTATTGTTTGTTTGTTATTGTTGGTTTTATGTCTTTACTTTTCTCTCTATTTTTTATCTACCCTCTTTGTCTTTCTTTCTTTGCTCTTTGTCTGTTTCTGTGTTTTCTCTTTCTCTTGTTTACTCTCTCTCTCTCTCTCTCTCTCACTCTCTCTCTCTCTCTCTCTCTCTCTCTCTCTCTCGTCTCTCTCTCTCTCTCTTCTCTTCTCTCTCTCTCTCTCTCTCATTCCATCATCTTTATCACCCATTCTTTCATTTCTCTTTCCTTCCCTCCGTCTCTCTCCTTCTCCTACCTCCCCTTCCCGTCCCGTCCCCCTCCACCCCCCTCCCCGACTCCCAAGCTGTCCAGATCCCTCTCAAAAATAACTGAATTATTTATAAATGTTTGGAGGTCACACTGATAGATAATGGGTGGTGGGACTATTATAAATGGAATCGTAAATGGTCTATCGGTCTATTATCAATGGATCTCTATTGTGAATGGGTGTTTTTAGGTCACACTGGGTCAATAGGTGTGTTTTATGTAAATGTGATGATGATATTATTCCAGTGATTATGAGGCGAATCTTCCTCTCTTTTTTGGTGAGTGCATATGTGTATTAATTTCTCTCTCTTCTTTCTCTTTATTTCTCTCTGGCTGTCTCCTTTTCTCTATACTCTCTCTCTTCTCTCCTCACTCGTTTCTCTCTCTCTCCGATATCTCCTCTTCTCTGCTCACTCTCCTCTTCACTCTGCCTCTCTCTCTCTTCACGCTCTCTTTCTCTCTCTCTCTCTCATCTCTCTCTCTCTTTCTCTCTCTCTCATCTCTCTCATTCATCTCGTCTCTTCTCCTCTCTATCTCTCTCTCTCATCTTCTCTCTCTTCGCCTTCTCTCTCTCGGCTTCTCAATTCTTCTCCTCTCTCTCTCTCTCTCTCATCTCTCTGTCTCCTCTCTCTCTCTCTCTATCCTCTCCTCTCTCTCTCTCTCTCATTCCATCAATCTGTATCACCTATTCTTTCATTTCTCTTCCTTTCCCTCCGTTTCTCTCCTTCTCCTACCTCCCCCTTCCCCCTCCCCCCCCCCCTCCCCTACCCCTCCCCGACTCCCAAGCTGTCCAGATCCCTCTCAAAAATAACTGAATTATTTATAAATGTTTGGAGGTCACACTGATAGATAATGGGTTGTGGAACTACTATAAATGGAATCGTAAATGGTCTATCGGTCTATTATCAATGGATCTCTATTGTGAATGGGTGTTTTTAGGTCACACTGGGTCAATAGGTGTGTTTATGTAAATGTGATGATGATATTATTCCAAGTGATTATGAGGTGAAATCTTCCTCTCTTTTGGTGATGCCATATGTGTATTATTTCCTCTCTCTTTTCTCTCTTTTCTCTCTGGCTGTCTCCTTTTCTCTCTCTTCTCTCTCTCTCTCTCTCTCTCTCTCTCTCCTCTCTCTCTCGCTCTCTCTCACGCTCTCTTTCTCTCTCTCTCTCTCTCTCCTCTCTCTCTCTCTCTCTCTCTCTCTCTCTCTCTCTCTCTCTCTCTCTCTCTCTCTCTCTCTCTCTCTCTCTCTCTCTCTCTCTCTCTCTCTCTCGCTCTCGCTCTCGCTTCTCTCTCTCTCTCTCTCTCTCTTCTCTCTCTCTCTCTCTCTCTCTCTCTCTCTCTCTCTCTCTCTCTCTCTCTCTCTCTCTCTCTCTCTCTCTCTCTCTCTCTCTCTCTCTCTCTCTATCGCTCTCTCTCTCTCTCTCTCTCATCTCCATTCAATCTTTCACCCATTCTTTCATTTCTCTTCCTTCCCTCCGTTTTCTCCTTCCTCCTACCTCCCCCTCCCCCTCCCCGTCCCCCTCCACCCCCTCCCCTCCACCTGACTCCCAAGCTGTCCAGATCCCTCTCAAAAATAACTGAATTATTTATAAATGTTTGGAGGTCACACTGATAGATAATGGGTGTGGTTTGGGAACTACTATAAATGTCGTAAATGGTCTATCGGTCTATTATCAATGGATCTCATTGGAATGGTGTTTTTAGGGTCTCACTGGGTCAATAGGTGTGTTTTATGTAAATGTGATGATGATATTATTCCAGTGATTATGAGGTGAAAATTCCTCTCTTTTTGGTGATGAATATGTGTATTTTTTCTCTCTCTTTCTTCTCTCTCTGGCTGTCTCCTTTTCTCTACTCTCTCTCTCTCTCGCTCTTTCTCTCTCTCTCTCTCTCTCTCCTCTCTCGTCTTCTCTCTCTCTCTCTCTCTCTCTCCTCTCTCTCCTCTCACTCTTCACTCTCTCTCGCTCTTCTCTCTTCCTCTCTCTCTCCTCTCTCTCTCTCTCTCTCTCTCTCTCTCTCTCTCTCTCTCTCTCTCTCTCTCTTCTCTCTCTCTCTCTCTCTCTCTCTCTCTCTCTCTCTCTCATTCCATCAATCTTATCCCATTCTTTCATTTCTTCCTTCCCTCCGTCTCTCCTTCTCCTCCTCCCCCTTCCCCCTTCCCTCCCCCTCCACCCCCCTCCCCTGACTCCCAAGCTGTCCAGATCCCTCTCAAAAATAACTGAATTATTTTATAAATGTTTTGGAGGTCACACTGATAGATAATGGGGTGGAACTACTGTAAATGGAATCGTAATGGTCTATCGGTCTATTATCAATGGATCTCTATTGTGAATGGGTGTTTTTAGGTCATACTGGGTCAATAGGTGTGTTTTTATGTAAATGTGATGATGATATTATTCCAGTGATTATGAGGTGAAAATTCCTCTCTTTTTGGTGATGCATATGTGTATCATTTTCTCTCTCTCTCTTTCTTCTTTCTCTGGCTGTCTCCTTTTCTCCTCTCTCTCTCTCTCTCTCTCTCTCACTCTCTCTCTCTCTCTCTCTCTCTCTCTCTCTCTCTCTCTCTCTCTCTCTCTCTCTCTCTCTCTTCTCTCTCTCTCTCTCTCTCTCTCTCTCTCTCTCTCTCTCTCTCTCTCTCTCTCTCTCTCTCTCTCTCTCTCTCTGCTCTCTCTCTCTCTCTCTCTCTCTCTCTCTCTCTCTCTCTCTTTCTCTATCTATCCATCTATCTCTCTCCATCCATCCATCTACCCACTCACCCCCAGAGAAGCGTTCTCTCCTAAAACTCTCTCTCTCTCTCTCTCTCTCTCTCTCTCTCTCTCTCTCTCTCTCTCTCTCTCTCTCTCTTCTCTCTCTCTCTCTCTCTCTCTCTCTCTCTCTCTCTCTCTCTCCTCTCTCTCTCTCTCTCTCTCTCTCTCTTTCTCTATCTATCTATCCATCTATCTCTCTCCATCCATCCATCTACCCCCTCACCCCCAGAGAAGCGTCTCTCTCTAAAAGCCTGCCAAAGACTGCACAGACTTCGGTCACCACATCCCGTCATCTTTCCCTTGAGATTTTGAGGCAAACATTGCTCCCTCTTCTACCCTCTCCTTCTCTTTAAGAAAAAAAAGGGATAAAAGAATGGAAGAGGGACAGAAAGAAGGGAGTGACAGAGGGGAAGAAAAGAGTGAAAAGGAAAAGAGAAGGGGGGGGGGAAGAGTGAAAAGGAAAAGAGAAAAGGAAAAAAGGGAAAAAGTAAAGAGGAATGAAAAAGTGAACGAGAGAATACAAAAAGGAGTGAATGAGGGAAAGAAAAAAAATGAAAAGGTAAAGAAAAAGGGAAAAGAGGAGAGAAAGAGAGCAAGAAAAAGGAGTGAAAGAAGAAAAAGAGAGTGAGAAAGATAAGTAAAAGAAAAAGGAAAAAAAGAGTGAAAGAGCGAAAAAAGAGTAGACAAAAAGAAAAAGAAAATTCCATAAAAGGAAGAAAAAAGAGAAGAGAAAGAGGAAAAAAAAAAAGCTAAAAAAACGTAGAAAGAAAAAGACTAACGAAAAAAAAAAAGTAAAAAGTGTGAAAAAAGGAAAAAGAAAAAATGAAAAAGGTAAAAAGAGAAAGACTAAAAGAGAAAATAACAAAAGGGAAATGGAGAAGGAGTGGGAGAGCCTAAGAAGGTTTCCTCTCCTCTTTGAATAGAATTGAAAAATTACATAATAGGAAAAAAAATAACTATTTCGAGGCGAGGATTGCAGCTTCTTTGCCCTCGTCTTGAAGAGGAAGAGGAAGAAAAGAGATAGAGAAGAAAGGGGAGAAAAAGGAGGAGAGAGAGGAGAAGGAGAAGGAGGAGGAGGAGAACGAGGAGAAGGAGGAGGAGGAGGAGAGTTAGATAGAGAAGAATGAGGAGAGGAGGGAAATAGAGGAGAATGAGAGAAGGCAGGAGGAGGAAAGGGGAGGAAATAAGTAGAATGAGAAGAAGGAGGAGGAGGAGGAGATAGAGAGAATGAGGAGAGGAGGAGATAGAGGAGAATGAGCAAGAAGGAGGAGGAGGGAGATAGAGAAGAATGGAAAGGAGAGGAGGATAGAGGAGAACGTGAGAAGGAGGAGGAGGAGGAGATAGAGAAGAATGAGAAGGAGTAGGAAATAGAGGAGAATGAGAAGAAGGAGGAGGAGGAGGAGGAGGAGGAGGAGATGGAGAAGAATGAGAAGGAGGAGGAGATAGAGGAGAATGAGAAGAAGGAGGAGGAGGAGGAGATAGAGAAGAATGAGAAGGAGGAGGAGATAGAGGAGAATGAGAAGAAGGAGGAGGAGTAGATAGAGAAGAATACGGAGAAAGAGAAGATAGAGAAGAATGAGAAGAAGGAGGAGAAAGCGGTGGTGGAGGAAGAGGAGGAGGAGGAGGAAGAGAAGAAAAAAAACAAGTAGGAATGGAAGGAAGTGTAGCAGGAATAAGTGGAGGGGTAAGAAGAGAAGGAAGCGAATGAAGAAGAGGAGGGGAAATAAGATTAGGAGTAGGAGCAGGAATGGGAGGAGGAAGAAGAGTAGAAGAAAGAGTAATAATAATAAGAGGAAGAAAAGGACAAGGAAGAGAAAGTGGAGGAGAGAAAAAAGAAAAAGAACGAAAAACAAAATGATAATAGAATACGAGAAGAAGGAAGACGAGAGGATGGACGAGGAAGAGGAGGAGGAGGAGAAAGATCAAAAGAAAACGAAATCGAAGAAAGAGAAAAAGAGTAAGAAAGAGAGGAAGAGAAAGAAGACCCAAAAATCTACATCTCTTTGAAGCTTTATAGAAAAAAAATACCAATGAAATATCTAAGAATAACAGAAAAAATCAAATAAAATATTGAAGTATGTTGACCAGCTCAAGTGGAACCTCTAAGTGAACCTTTATTGAAAAGTGTTCATCTGGGGAAAAGGTTTTTTAATGATGCGAAAGTCTGAGTTCCTCGAGGGGAAAGTGGGTTTGTTATTTTCTTGATCTTATTAGGGAAAAGCATTCTGTCGGTATTCGTTAATCAAATGGGTCTTTGTGTGTTTGTACATAAGTGTTTGTCTGTATAGAGTGCCAGTGTGGTTAGCGTGTGTGTGTGTTGTTTGTCGTGTGGTGTGTGTGTGTGTGTTTGTGTGTGTGTGTGTGTGGGTGTGTGCGTGTAGGTAGATAGGTAGGTCTATATGTAGATTCTGTAACTATGTATATCTCTCTCTTCTGCTCTCTGTCTCTCTTTCTCTCTCTCTCTCTCTCTCTCTCTCCTCTTCTTCTTCGTCTCTCTTCGTCTCTCTTCCTCTCTTCTCTTTCTCTCTTCTTTCTCTCTCTCTCTCTCTCCTCCCTCTCTCTCTCTGTCGTCCCCCTCTCTCTCTCTCTCCTCATCTTCTCTTCTTCTTTCTTTCTCTCTCTCCTCTCTTTCTCTCTCCTCTCATCTTGCTCTCTCTTCTTCTCTCTCTCTCTCTCTCTCTCTCTCTCACCTTCTCTTCCCTTGCCACATTCACACCTTCAGATGTACACACACCTCGCCAGTCTATGCGATTTCACACACAACCTTCCCTTCGTGTGTTTCTGATCGGGGTTCGAAACAACGATTGGAGATCGCTGTAGGCAAGTCTAGGTACGATCCTGAAGGTCAGCCTCTCGGATCCTACTGCGGGAACAGATGCAATTGCTCCTTTAATATGTCCTGCTGGTGTGTGAATTTGATAGGAATATGCGATATATAACAATATTTATGGATGTATATTGTTGTATATATATATATATTATAAATATTATATAATATATATATTATATATAATATTATATCTATATATATATTATATATTACATTAATATATATATAATATATATATGTGTCTGTGCGGTGTGTGTGTGGTGTGTCGGTGTGTGTGTGTGGGGTGTGTGTGGTGTGGGAGTGTGTGTTGTGTGTTAGTGTGTTCAGTGGTGTGTGTGTGAATCCGCGCGCGTGTGTGTCATGTTGTTGTGAGTGGTTGTTTGGTTGTTAGTATGTGTGGGTTTGTGGCGTGTTGTGTGTTGGTGTGTGATGTGGGTGTGTGTGGTGGTGTGGGAAGATGCAGGTGATTGTGTCGTGTAGTGTTGTGTGTGTGTTGTGCTTGTGTGTGTGGTGTGGTGGAATAGTTGCAGCCTGTGTCGTGCAGAACCAGAAGCACAAACATCAGTAACTGCTGTACACAAAAATAAAATGAAATCAGCCCACAATGGAATTGAAAATAATACGCTAACGTTTTCGACCTTCTTCACCGACATTGCCTCTTCAGACAAAACCGAAATGGATGTTGTCATACTGAAGAGGAAACTCGGAAAGTTCGAAACGTTGCAGTTATATTTGAGTTCTCATTGTGGCTGATTCATGTATCATGTATATAGGGTGTTATGTACACAAACAACACACAGTACCACAGATGATTATCACCTACACACACACACACACACACACACACACACACACACACACACACACACACAAACACGTGTTGATATGTGTTTGTACTGTATGAAAGTGTGTGTGTATCTGTGTCTGTGTCTGTGCATTTCTCTTCCTCTTTATCCTTCTCTCTTTTTCCTATCTCCGTCGCCCAAAGTATAATTTATGAAATAATACAATTCAGGGTCTGAAGACATCTCGGCCTCATTAAAGATTTCTTTGATGATCATCCCAAAGAGAAATAATAAACCGTCTGTGGCCTTAAAAAAAGAAAATAAAAAAAGTAACTTCAAAGAAAAAGTAAATTAAAAATGTATTTGGTAGAGCATTTCAAAAGATTTTTTTAAACCTTATTTCTTGATAGCATTTATTAAAGAGGAAAAAGGTATAGGAAAACTTAATTTGTTATCGTTATATATCATGATTGGTAGAAATTTTGTTACCATTTTTTCATCATTCTTTTTTTTCTACTATTTTTCTGCACTTATATAGGGAAAATATTTAGTTAATATTATGATGATGGTGGTTTGATAATGATGTTATGATGATCTCTCTCTCTCTCTCTCTTCCCCCTCTCTCTCTCTTTCTGCCCCTCTTATCTCTTTGTCCTCCCCTCTCTCTCTCTCTTTCTGTCTGTCTTCTCTCTCTCTCTTCTTCTCTTTCTCTGTATATGTCTCTCTCTCTCTCTCTCTCTCTGTCTCTGTCTCTCTCTCTCTTCTCTCCTCTCTCTCTCTCTCTCTCTCTCTCTCTCTCTCTCTCTCTCTCTCTCTCTCTCTCTCTCTCTCTCTCTCTCTCTCTCTCCCTTCCCTCTCTCTCTCTCTCTCTTTCTCCCCATACCCTTCACCCTCACCAATATTCAGTTTGTTTCTCAATCTTAATGCACAGTGTAGTACCAAGCGCTGAGGTATTAGTTAAATTCCCCGTAAGTCATCTCCCCTTCAAATATATATTGTAAATTGATAGATTAAGATCCATTTACTACTTAGTAATATCAGAATTACCTCTGTATTCTCATATAATAAAGGAAAGATATAATCAGATTTGTTAAGCTAAACTTATGATATCTACAAGTGTTAATGTTAGGTTTTTTTTTCTTTCTCTCTTTCTCTCTTCTTCTTTTTCTTTATCTTTTTATTTTCATTCTACACCTTCTTCATCATCATCATCATCATCTTTATTATTATTATCATTATTCTCCTTCTTCTTCTTCGTCTTCTTCTTTTTCTTCTTCTCTTCTTCATCATCATTTTATTATTATTGTTATTATTATTTTTTTTATCATTATTATTATTATTTTTTATTATTCATTATCATTATTATTATCATTATCATTATCATTATCTATTATTATTATTTATTATTATATTATATTATATTATTATTATTATTATTATTATTATTATTGTTATTATTATTATTATTATTATTATTATTATTACTTATCATTATTATTATTAATTATCATTATTATTATTATTATTATTATTATTATTATTATTATTATCATTTCTATTATCATTATTATCATTATCATCACTATCATTATCATTATTCTCCTTCTCCCTCTCCTTATTCTTCTTTGGCGAATTATTCTTTGACATCCCTAACCTCCCCTTCCTTTACAATGAAACCGTCAGAGAGAAATTCCTTTATCAATTTGTATCTCTTCCTGCTTTCTCATTCCTTGTCTTTCCATCCTTAATCGTATAATCCTTTTTAACCAACTTTCTTTTTCCTCTGAAACTCATTTCATCTTTCCCTTCCATTGGACTCTTTGCTTTTTCTCGTTTTCCTTTGATTTCTCTCTGTTTATGGGTGTGCAATTTCCAGCACGAAAGAGCAGTTAAAGTCTAGCTATACATGGAACATCCAGGAACACCATTGAACATTTGAACAGATATCTGAGCATTGAACATTTGAACATTTATCTATACAGGAAACATTGAACGTTTGAACAGATATCTAAGCATTGAACATAATATCTGAGCACTGAACACTGAACATTTAACATTAATTTAAACATGGAACATTTTAACAATTTAACATTATCTAAGCATTGAAAAATCTAACATTTATCTAAACAGGAAACATTGAACGTTTGAACAGATATCTAAGCATTGAACATTGAACATTTATCTAAACAGGAAACATTGAACATTTGAACAGATATCTAAGCATTGAACATTTGAACATATATCTAAACACGGAACATTGAACATTTGAACATATATTTAAGCATTGAACATTGCACATTTATTTAAACAGAGAACATTGAACATTTGAACATACATCTAAGCATTGAAAATTTGAACACATCTCTAAACATATCTCGAACATCTCTAAACACAGAATATTGAACATTTGAACACATATCCAAACATTGAATATTGAACGTAGATCCAAACACTGAACATCGAACATTTAAACATATATCCAAACATTGAAAACTGAACATTTGAACGTCTATCTAAACTTGAATAAAGTAATGTGAATTCTTCATATTCTCGATTCCTTTCTTTCGAATAAATGTTGCCAGGAATCAGAAATCAAGAGCTGCACGTTTTGCAATTCTTCACTTTATGGATAATTATTGCAATGATGCATGTTCCTTGCATTTTCTATTTTTTTTTTTTTTTTTTTTTTTTTTTACAAAGATCTGATTACAGTTATTTTCTAAACTAAATATCAGTATGAGTTTTTGTATGTATAGTCTGTTTTTTTTCTATTTGTTTGTTTATCTGTCTGTCTGTTGGTTTTGCTGTGTGTCTTTCTATCTGTCTGCCTCTCTCTCTGTCTCTGTCTCTCTCTCTCTCTCTGTCTCTCTGTCTCTGTCTCTGTCTCTGTCTCTGTCTCTGTCTCTATCTCTCTCTCTCTTCTCTCTCTCTCTCTTCTCCCTTTCTCCCTTTCTCTGTCTTCTGTCTCTGTCTCTGTCTCTGTCTCTGTCTCTGTCTCTGTCCTCTGTCTCTGTCTCTGTCTCTGTCTTGTCTGTCTGTCTCTCTCTCTCTCTCTCTCTCTCTCTCTCTCTCTCTCTCTCTCTCTAGTATATATAATAGTATTATATATATTATATATATATATAGTATATATATATATAATATATATATATATAATATATATATAATATATATTATATATATATATATATATATATATATATATTATACTATATATACCCACATACACACCACACACACACACACACACACACCACACACACACACACACACACACACACACAACACACACACACACCACACACCACACACATATCATATATATATATATTATATATATTATATATTATAATATATATATATATAATAATATATTTATATATATATTTACCGAGGAAATCGAAAATCTTCACATTTCTATTTTTTCTTCCTCGCAACATTTTTGTCTTTTGTTTTTTGTTTCTGTTTTTGACATAAAAGTCATTAATTATTCAACACTCCCCTTCCCCTTTTTCTCTAAATTATGTGTATGATTTAACCGAGTGCAAAAGATTTCACTTTCATTTTCAAAAAATTCAAATTCTGTTCTCGAGGGGAATCTAGGGGGATCTGTACCACTGAATTTAACAATGTATTTCAAACATTTTTATTTTATTTTATCCGCCAAAGAAAAAAAAAATCGTTTGATAATCCCCTGCTGCCTCACATCACCGTAAACGTGGAAAATGGAGTTCTAATTCTCTAAAGAACTGTTCTCACACTAACCTTGAATTTTCTTTATCCTTCTATCCTAAATCCTGACAGGGCCGACATTTAAGCTTCACTATTACATTCTTTGCCAAGCCTTTCGTTGGTCCAAATTTAAACCAACCGTACGACTAAAATTTTAAACTCTTCAAACTTAAGAACATTGTGCGCGCCAAGATATAGTCTCGGGCAGGGAGCATACGCGGCCGTCACTCACAGAGGCCGTAGTCGACCTGCCACCCGCCTTGTGCTGGGGGCATGGACAGAGTGATCGATCAAAGGATTCGCTGAGCAATGTGTGTCTGTCGTGGTCTGGTGCCGTCGTGATTCTAGGGTGGACGTATCCCTGTTACCACTGGATCGAGGCTTTGGTTGTCTGTTCGGTCTCAGTGTCCGATCGTGTTTTGGATTCGGACTGTGTGGCTTGGGTGGCTAATTCTAGATGGGCTCTTTTCGACTGGGACCGTCTGGCTGTCTATGTGAATCGGTGATCTGGATTGATCCTGCCCGTCTGACCATGTCGTGCTGCTGATCGATGGGCGACTTGAATTGGAGTTTGGCCTTGTCTGATGAATGGCTATCTGTCTGTCTGGCTGGCTGTCTGTTCTAGGATGGGCTTTTCTTCGACTGTCTGTCTGTTCTGTCTTTTAATTTCGTCTCTCGTGTCTGTATGTCTCTTAATTCGTTTTGCGCTCTGTGCTGGCTGTTACTGTTCCGGTTGGGCTCTATTCCACTGTGTGAGCATGTCTATTGCTGTCTGTTTGTCTAGCTGGACTGGAATGGCTTATTTTCTGAATTGGCTTTTTTGCCCGTCTAGTTCTGTTTGGTCTATCTGTGAATCGTGTGCTGTTCTGGATCTGGCTGGGGGCTGGATATGCTATTCTGAATTGGGGCTCTTGTTGCCTATCTTTCTTGAGTCTGTCTGGAGGAGACCCGAGAGCCAAGGGACCGACAAGACCATGAGATGTCCTGGAAGTATGTGCATCTGGTATATGCCGAGTCGAGTGGGGCTTCGTGATTCACCTGTTGGTGCATATAGTGAATCACGTGTTCTAGATCAGATAAGGGAACAGCGCATGGAATTAGTCGATGATTATATCTGTCTATGCATACCTAATTGAGTCGTAAGTGAATGATACTGTGATACGATTATCTGTACAGAGATCGTGGGTTTATGTCTCTGTCTTAGTGTCTACCACTATTAGTCTATAATTCTGGTGTATCTGTCTGTGCTGTCTATCTGCTCTGTCTATCTACCTGTTTGATCTAGTGTGAGCATGTTTGTGTGTTGAAGTTTGTACTCTCTTTCGTCTACCTTATTATCGATTCGTCTATTCAATGAGTGCTAGTTCCTCCAGTCCACGATTCAAGAAAATATCTTCTGAGATGCTACCGTGCATAGATCTATTGTTCGATTTGCTGAATCTGTGTCTGTCAACTAGATTCGTAAATCCTAAATTTATGACATCTCTTAATGAATCCTCAACTTTATCTGACAACCCTGTTAGTGCGACAGATTCATTGGCTCACGTATTCTCCATCCCGAATAGTAATATTACCACTTATATATTCTTCTCAATCAATCATTTATCTTTTTACGTATCCATACTATTACGCTCTGTCTTAGGCTTGCATTTATAGTTGTCCAATATCCCGCCACTTTTGGGTCTTATTTCTACTCAAATAGGTTCATACGTGGTGCCGTCAGGGTATCTATGGCTCCAGTGCTTCGCCGGATCATGTATCTATTGTTATATGCTCTATCTATCTGGTCTATGTGGTCATTTCATTTTATATGTCTAATGTTTAGATACTCACACACACACACACCAACACACACACACACACACAACACACACACACACACCACACACACAACACACACACACCATCATACAAACCACACAACACGATAATTTATTATGCTATATATATTTGTGTGTGTGGTGTCGTGTGTTGATAGTAGGTGTTGTGGTGTGTGTGTGTGTGTGGTCTTGGTGGTAATGCGATATATTATATGAATCATATATATACAAGGTTTAAGAGGTCAGTCTCATAGATATATATATAGTAGTTCAGGGGATAATATACAAGAGGCCGATACCCTATTATATACTTTATCTAAGCTACATGTTTAACGGTTTTATACATTTGTATCATAATATGTTAGTCGTAATCTTATGCTCATATCACGCAGCATATTATACTGCAGCATTATTGGCAACGATTAAGCTCGTGATTGCTGTTTGCATAGAAAAGCTCAAAAATCTCAAATTATCCATGGATATCATTATCAGCTTTACTAGTAATATATATATATATAAGTTATACAATTAATATTAATTGATACTCTACAGACAAAATTAATTAATAATACAACCGGGACTAGATAACAACAATGAATATTATAATCATATATATATAATCATAAATATATTATAATTAGACTAAAATACACAGACACACCCACTATACACACACATCAACCATACAACTAATATCATACACACATAACATATACACACAACACACAAACATACCATATACACCTCACCTAACACAACTTACTAACTAAAAATTCAAGATAATGAATATACTTGTGTGTGTGTGGTTACTCTAAATCTATTCTATTACCCTAATATATAAATAACAGAAAACAGTTGTCCCCACTTGAGCTTATATATCTATATAGTATATATGTAAATTACAATATAGTATATATATATATATATTGATTGT
>NW_020871918.1:243700-253700 GCF_003789085.1 Penaeus vannamei
GTGTGTGTGTGTGTGTGTGTGTGTGTGTGTGTGTGTGTGTGTGTGTGAGAGAGAGAGAGTCTGTCTGTATGCATGAATATACGAAATGTATGTATATAGAACTTGTAAATACATATCATTTGCATAAAGTAGCATACACAAAGCAAGTACACCCACATTCATTCGTATTCACACTAACAAGTAAAACTCACTTTTTACACATTTTGTTAAATATTTTATTGTTAATAGAAATGGACAGTTAAAACAGAAAAGCTTTGGCATCGTTTAACTTCACCACAATAGACGGATTGACGTGAAAACAGGGATGTGTTGTATTTATTCAGTTATTCCATTTTATCCGTGATTTACTTCACACTTGATAGCCTATTCCCTCTCGTACTATTTTACATAAATCTAGAATTTTGTATTTTGTATTTTATATTTTATAATGAACCGTCATATATTACTGAGGTTTATTTATGTAATTATAGTTTTTCGAAGGTCGGAAAGCTGCAGATTTCAAATACGAAATAAGAGTGAATAATACTGTAAATTTTGCTCTAATGATCCATTATTTCCTTTCCTCGTAATACACCAAAAAAATACATTTTTTTCTAATATTTCCATCGGGAGTAATGTCTGATATGTGGATTAGGATATATAGGGCCACGTACTCGTTACTTGTCAAAAGAAAGTAAATAAAAATTTCTTATTCTTATCTAACTGCATTTAGAAGACCACAAATACGATGCCCGGGGCGTGATCAAGGAGGTATAACACAAAAAGAAAAGAAAAAAACCTTCCAGTTTTTATGTTTTTTACCTCCAGGCATTATGCTAGAATGCATGTTCATACATACACACGAATGCACACACAAACATAATCGCATGCTAGAACAAACAAACAAACAGTTCACCCAGTATACACACACACCACAATGCATACATACATGCATACATACGTTCAAATATACTTGCATATTTATTGGTATGTGTGTGTTCGTCTGTGTGGACGAAAGAGAAAGACATAGAGAGAGAGTGAATGAGTGAGTGAGTGAGTGAGTGAGTGAGTGAGTGAGTGAGTGAGTAAGTAAGTAAGTAAGTAAGTAAGTAAGTAAGTAAGTAAGTAAGTAAGTAAGTAAGTAAGTAAGTAAGTAAGTAAGTAAGTAAGTAAGTAAGTAAGCAAGTAAGTAAGAGACAGACAGGCAGACAGATAGATACACCGAAAATGCGAAATACGGATTAAAGTTGGGATCGGCAGTAAAGTATTCACGTATTTACATAGAGCGAATTTCTAAGCGAAGTAAACAAGTGACATTTTCTGTTGGCAAAACACCAAGATTTTTTTTTTTTTTTAATCAATATAAGAGGTATATATTATATATTTAAGAAAACACAATTTGATAATGAATTTCCTGATACGTGTTTTTCATGGTACTTGATATATATTTTTCTCTGATTTTTTTTTTTCGAAGAAAATCTAATGTCGACATCAATTTGTTGTCAGAATACCGAGAACAATTAGGGGAAAAAGAGTAACAGGGAACAAAAGAGAAAGAGAGAGAGAGAGAGAGAGAGAGAGAGAGAGAGAGAGAGAGAGAGAGAGAGAGAGAGAGAGAGAGAGAGAGAGAGAGAGGAGAGAGAGAGAGAGAGGAGAGAGACAGAGAGAGAAGAGAAAGAGAGAGAGAGAGAGAGAGAGAGAGAGAGAGAGAGAGAGAGAGAGAGAGAAGAGAGAGAGAGAGAGAGAGAGAGAGAGAGAGAGAGAGAGAGAGAGAGAGAGAGAGAGAGAGAGAGAGAGAGAGAGAGAGAGAGGAGAGAGACAGACAGACAGACAGACAGACAGACAGACAGACAGACAGACAGACAGACAGACAGACAGACAGACAGAGGCAGAGTCAGAGAGAAAGAAGAGAGGGGGGGGGGGGGTACAGTCGCCCGTAGAACGGTTCATTTTACTCTAAGGTATTGGGTCCGAAAAGGCAAATAGCCTGTTAGTGATTTTTCCGTTACCTGAAAACGTGTAATTTCGCTCAGATTGGTTTAGTGTGTGTGTGTGTGTGTCTGTGTGTGTGTGTGTGTGTGTGTGTGTGTGTGTGTGTGTGTGTGTGTGTGTGTGTGTGTGTGTGTGTGTGTGTGTGAATACTATATAATGAGACGAAACGGTACACCCTCACGTATAAAAAGAAAAAGAAAATAGACAAAAAAATCCACGGAAATGCCATAAAAAGATGATTGAGATTGTTTTTTTTTTTTTCTTCTTCTTCTTCTTCTTTTTGCGAATAAAGAGATTTCGAATTTAGAGAAACAACACCGGGGAATCAAAGAGAATTCTCATGAAACTCAACAGCAACAGAATCAAAGAAAAAAGGTATTGATATCACTGTCTTAAAAAAGAGAATCTAGCGAATTATAGTTTTGTGTTTTATCAGATTTTTAAATTATTATCATTATTCTTTCTCTTCTTTCTCGCTATTTTTAATTAAAAACTCTGTACTGTAGTCGGGAGATTTTTTTTAAGTGATAGTACATTCTTCTGTTGTTTTATCAGATTTTTAAATTGTTATTATTATTATTTATCTTTTGCTCGCTATTTTAAACTTAAAAACTCTGTACTGTAGCCGGGAGATTTTATTTTTTTAAGTGATAGTACATTCTTCTGTTGTTTTATCAAATTTTTAAATTATTATTATTATTCTTTCACTTCTTTCTCGCTATTTTAAACTTAAAAACTTAAAAAAAAATTTAAGTGATAGTACATTCTGCAGTAAATGTACACAAAGAAACAGAAATACAAAGATGAAACGGAACACGGTGGAGAGAGGGAATAAAATGCTAAACACTCAACCGATTTTATCATCCATAACGTCTCAATTCAGAGTTCCATTTTGTCTTGTACAACGAATACACTGGTGTCCATCTTTTTTTTATGTATATACGTGTATATATATTATTTTCTTTTTCTTTTCCTTCTGTTTTCTGTTTTTTTTTTTTTTTCTCTTCTCTCTCTTTTTTGGCATTCTTTCTTTTTTTATTTTTTTTTTTTTTCTCTTTTTTCTTTTTTCTTTTATTTTCTTTTTTCTTTTTTGACATTCTTTCTTTCTTTCTTTTTCTTTTGATGTTTTTCTCTTTTTGGGCACTCTTTCTTTCTTTACTTTTTTCATTTTTTCTTCTTTTTTCATTCTTTCTTTACTTTTTTTTTCTTTTCTTTTTCATTTCTTTTTTTCTTTACTTTTTCTTCTTTCAGCTTCCACGCTCTCTTTTTTCCTGTCCGAGAAGTAAACAATCTCTACTTTCCTGCAGCTTTGCAAATGGAATACTGGAGTCGAAGGTTAATACCCGCTACCAATAACATTTTTTTTTCTTTTTTCTGTGTTCACTTTTCTTTCGTTTCGCTCTGTATTCCAACACGAATAAAAGATTTTTCTTCGCCGGAGCAAATGCTGAACTCATCCCCTTACATTTTCAGTATTTCAATAGTGTTCATTGAATGCATTTTTTTTATATTTTGAAACTGATTTTGTCTGTGTTTGTAATTGCATGGAATACAAATCATACAAGTAGTTTATTGTGATTTTTTTAGAGCTATAGTTTAATTGCATTCAGGTAATGATAAAATATATTCTTCGTAAACTTTTTTCTCTTCTTTTTCTTTTTCTTTTTCTTTCTTCTTTCTTTTTTTTCTTTTCTTTTCTCTTTTTTTTCTTTTTTTTTTCTTCTTCTCCTCGTTCTTCTTCTTTCTTCTTCCCTCCTCCTTCTTCTTTTCTTCTTCTTCTTCTTCTTCTTCTTCTTCTTCTTCTTCTTCTTTTTCTTTTTTCTTTTTCTTTCCTTCTTTTTCTTCTTCTTTCTTCTTCTTTCTTCTTCTTCTTCTTCTTCTTCTCTTCTTCTTTTCTTCTTCTTCTTCTTCTTCTTCTTCTTCTTCTTCTTCTTCTCTTCTTCTTCTTCTTTCTTCTTCTTCTTCTTCTAGCCTTGGAAAGTCCGTTGTTGGACATACTTATTCTACTCGACCTGACGCGACTATGAGGACATTTCTAGCCTTAAATAAAGAATAAATATACCGGATATATTATCATTCTGATTCTGTTTTACATCTCCAGACATTTCAATCTGTGTTCATGACCTTAACATCATTAACGAGGCATAATATAAGATATATGATAATAAACTCTATTGTATAGAAATAAACAATCCTCATGTGTTGGCCTCGATTTCAATGACAACAATTGTTATGTTGAGTAAGTGCAGTAAGTGAATTATTCATTTGCTTAAAAGCTGCATTGTGACCATGCCATTGTGTACATGATAGCCGTGCGGGGTCAGTGTTGTGTTTCAAATTTATTACCTCTGCCAAGGAGGTTGTGTTTGTGGTGTGTTGTTTGTGTGTGTTTGGTGCGTTGCTTGGTTGTTAGTTTGTTCATCAGCAGGATAATTCAAAAGTTATTAATAGATTTGTATAATTTTTTAACCAGAGGTGTCTCACCGTAATTTAGATGCCATTATTTCATTGAAAAAGGGTTAACTATTGACATAACCAGTGTACTTGCAAAAGAGGTGATATTTTATGATTTATAAATTTATATGTTTATATGATATTATGATATTATAACCGGTGTACTTGAGAAAGAGGTGGCTTAATGTAATTCTTCAAGAGTGAATAATTCCATTGCATCAAGTGACCCTGTAGCCTTGGTGGAAGCATCCGCTCTCTAGGTGCTTATTGTAGTTATATAAAATGGCTCAAAATAGCGGATAAAAGGCACCGTATTTAAAGAGATTTAAACATCAGGCAGAACTGAACTGTTCCATTGTACAATGCGTGTTGACAGGGTTGCCATTCGTGGTTTTAAAGTCTATATTTATCCGCGTGTGTGGTCCTCACGTCACGGAAAACATATGTATCGCTGACAAGCATTCTGACAGTGAATATTTCTCCGTTGAAAGCGCGATGACATGAGAGGGAAAGTGGGTCTCTATTTCAGAAATAAAATGACAATGGTGTTCATCAAATTAAAAACCAAAAAGGAAACGTTTTATTCATGCTGTTATTAATGTTGTATCACGCGTTAAAATGAGAAAATCATGTTTATTGAATGCATATTTCGTTAATTATAACTGTATGTGTTTATAATAGCATAGCACCGTGGCCGACGGCAATGTGGCACTTCTCTGGTGAGGTAAAATTATACATATATAATCTATCAAATGTTCAAGTGAGACAACCGACTAATAATTGAGAGAGAGAGAGAGAGAGAGAGAGAGACAGAGAGAGAGAGAGAGAGAGAGAGAGAGAGAGAGAGAGAGAGAGAGAGAGAGAGCAAGGGAGAGAGAGAGGGAGGGAAGAGAGCGAGAGAGACAGAGACAGAGAGAGAGAGAGAGAGAGAGAGAGAGGACAGAGAGAGACAGACAGAGAAAGGGGCGGCGGGAAAGAGAGAAAAGTAAGGGAAAGACAGAGGACAGAAAACAAAGACAAAAACAAAAACAAACAGCTAAAAAAAAAGAAAACCCAAGAAAAAAAAACCAAACAAACGAAAGAAAACAAAGAATCCAGATAAGCAGAAACAAAACAAACAAAACAAGAGCACAGCAACAGAAAACAAGAGACCCCTTAGTGTCCCTGCAATGACCCTTTCACTGACCCTTTGCTCAGACACCAAAAACCTGTCTAATCATCGCGAGAGCATGAAATACGGACAGACACAACGAAATGACGCTATTCACCCACGGGGCTATTGCCTGAATAGAACGAAAATTAATGGTAGGGAGAAAATACAGCGTTAATGGGGTAGATCAGACTTTCCTTTTTTTGGTTTGTTTGTTTGTTTTTATTTTCCTTTTTTTTTTTTTTTCTTTTTTTTCTTGTTTATGTGATTTTTCTTAGTTCTTTTCCTCTTTTTGTTCTCTTTTTATTTTCCTGTTTTCCTTGCTTTTTTTTCTTCTCTCATTTTCTCCTCTTTTTACTTTTTTTTCCTTTTTTTTTATTTTTCTTGTTTTTTTTCCTTTTCTTGTTCTCTTTTCATCTTCCTTGTTTTCCTTGTTTTTGTTTTTTTTTCCTCTCATTTCCTCTTTTTACTTCTCCTTTTCTTGTTTACCTTATTTTCCTTGTTCTCCTTTTCTTCGTGTTCTCTTCTCCTCGTGACCTTTGAACTACATAGGATTGCTGGAAAAATATTCTAATAAGAGTACAGCACGGTTCTTCAAAATGCCGTTATGATATTTTTTCATTATTTCTCTATGGTAGTTTGTGGTTATATAGTAGATCATTATTTGAAGAATTTTACTTCGATGTACAGAAAAAAAATGAAATGGAATAAACTAGAAGCATTAAAAATATTCACACTTCAAGAATTGCAACAAAATCACCTCTTTCTCAAGTTCACTGGTGACTTCGTGTTTCTCTATCAAAGCTAATGAATCATTAAAAAATAAAAATCTGGATCCACATCATGTTCCGGATCACCACCAAAATGTAATGGCATCTCCTCTGGTTAGTATTTTAATGAAAATCTGTTCATAACTTGTCCTGCTAACGAAAACAATCTATCTAACCAACGCTGCCAAAATTATTTTCATAACTTTTTGAGTTATCCTGTTAACTAACAACCAAACTAACTAACCAACGCTACCAGTAACATAACCTCCTTGGGTGAGGTAAAATGAAAGCGAATAGATAAATAGAATAAAGGACATTGAAAGAGACGGTAGATAATAGGACACACTCAGGGTGATTGCCCCGTCATCTATCATAACTCGTTAATAATGGAAGGCAATTACCTGGTAATAATGGAGGTTTCATGCTCACCTGTAGAAAGACACAGGATTTTTTGCATACGTCTATCGAACTTGTTATTTATTCATATTTATTTTCCTTGGGGTTGTCTGTGTGTGTGTGTGTGTGTCGTAGTGTCCAGGGTGTATGTGCGTATGAGTGTGCGTGTGTGTGTGTCAGGGTGTATGTGCGTCTGTGTTTGTGTTGTGTTTGCAAATGTGTGAGTGTGAATATAAGACAGGTCTCTATCATGATAACAGCAAATAATGCAGATAGATATAGATAAAAAATAAAAGATAAAAAAGAAAATAATAAGAAAAACCAGGATAATGATAGTTATGAAATGGACACAAAGAAAATTATCAAAGCGATTATGACACAGTGACAAGCCCCTTACCCCCCCCCCCCCCCCAAAAAAAAACGAGCTTATACGTGACTGAAAGGGGTATTAAGAACGTTTTTATAATGGTAGGAGTATGTATGTATGCTATGACCTTATCATTCTTTTTTTTTTCTTATTTGTATTTTTTTTTTTTTATTAAATGACTTCTTGTTACGTTCATGCGTAGGGTCGTGTTGATATATATATTCTCTCTCTCTCTCTCTCTCTCTCTCTCTCTCTCACTCTCTCTCTTACTCTCTCTCTTCTTCTCTCTCTCTCTCTCTCTCTCTTCTCTTTCTTCAGTCTCTCTCTCTTCTTAGCAAGCAAAACAAACAAAAATATAAATAAAAGAAAACTTTCCCTACAGAAATGTCAAAATCTAAAGTGCACGATTTGTGACTTTAAATCCAAAGTAGAGATTTACGTCATATCACCCCCCCCCCCGGCTTCCTCTCCCGGCCGAATGGTGTATGACGTCATCCTTCTGACGTCACGGAAATCTTACCTTTAGGGGCGGGAAGTCGTGGGCAGAAACACAAAACAAAACTAAAGGACATAATAATAAATAATGAATAATAGATAAATGGACAGGTATATTATCTATGAATACGTCAATTCAAGTGCAAATTGATTAAATATGTATGTGAATGGAGATAGATAACAAACAAATACATAGGTATATGAATAACCAAACTAATAAATAGCTGAATATATAATTGTACACACACACACACACACCACACACACACACACACACACACACACACACACACACACACACACACATATATATATATATATATATATATATATATATATATATATATATATATATATATATATATATATATATATATGTATATATATATATATATATATATATATATATATATATATATATATATATATTATATATATGTATATATATATATATATATATATATATATATATATATATATATATATATATATTATGTATATAATTTATATGTATAAACACACACACACATACACACTCACACATACACACACACACACACACACACACACACACACACATACACACACACACACAACACACACACACACACACACACACACACACATACATATATGTATATATATATTATATATATATAATATATATATATATATATATATAATATATATATTATGTATATATGTATATATATGTGTGTGTGTATATATATAATACATTCATATATATATATATATATATATATATATACTACGATATATACATATATATATATATATATATATATATATATATATATATATATATATATATATATATATATATATATATATTATACATATATACATACATATATATATATATATATATATATATATATATATATTATATATATATATATACATGGTGTGTATATGAAGAACGAGGTGCTATGTTTTATATATATTTAAATGTATGTGTGTCTGTTCTACCCTACTGTCTGACCAAGACTCGAAAAAAGAATTTTCTTTTGGGGTATTTACATAAACCGAATTTGTTTAGAGAAGAACACGGTGATCTAGGTTTGGTTTGGGCTTAATATATATTCTTTCCTTCTTTTCCCCTCGCGTCTGTCAGGTTGAAGTGCCGGGGTGAAGGGGAGGGGAGGGGAGGGGAGGGGAAGGGGTAGGGGGGGCTACTGGAAAGAGGAATAGGTGTATAGAGGAGTATGGGGAGGGGAATAGGGAGGGAGGGAAGAGATAGGGGAAAGGGAGGGAGGGGAGACTGAAAGGGAGAGAGAAGGGGAAGGGGATAGAGGAAGGAGGAAGGGGATGGGGAAAGAAAGGGAGGGGAGGCAGAAAGGGAGAGAGCACAGGAAAAGGGAGAGAGGGAGGGAGGAAAAGGATGGAAAAGGGAAGGGGAAAGAAGGGAGGGAGTTGAGGGGGAAGGAAGGGTAGGGAAGAGAAAGGAGGGAGGAGGAGAAAGGGAGGAAGGGGAGGTAAGAGATAAGAGGACGTGGGAGAGGGAAAGGGAAGGAGAGGAAGGCGAGGAGAGAGGTGGTTAGAAAGGAGGGAGGAAGGGAGGGAAAAAAGGGGATGAATGAGAGAAGGAATATTAAGCACGAAGGGAAAAAGAGAGAAAAAGGGAGTCAATAGATCCCGTAAAGGAGAATTAGGGAGAGAGAAGAAGATAATAGAAAACACGTGAGGGCACAGTGAAAAGAGGGGAGAGGAGGGGAGGGGACAGGGGAGGGAAGGAGAGAGAGAGAGGGAGAGTATTACCAGTAAAAAGAACAGCTGTTGAGGGGAGAGTCTGTTTGTGTGATTGGTAGGGGGGGAGGAGGGAGAAGGGGAGAGGGAGGGACTACTGACATATTAGGGGTGTAGAGGGGAGAGGGAGGGGGGAGTGGGGGGGGGTTCCTGACATATTGGGGGTAGGGGGAGGAGAGAAGGGGAGTGGGGAGGGAGTACTGACATATTGGGGGTAGGGGGGAGGGAGAAGGGAGAGGGGAGGGAGTACTGACATATTAGGGGAAGGGAGGTAGGCCTCATGAAATGCGTAAAATTGGAGAAGCAATAAAAGGCTACAATGAAAAATGATTATGATGTTGATAATAATGACAAATTTAACGAGGATGATAATATTACTAATACTAATAGTAATATTAATATAAGTACAAATAGAGATACTATTGCTAATAAGGTTATTAATAATGGCATTGGCAGTAATAGAAGGGAAGAGAATAAGAGACACGATAACATAATAACACTATTACAAGCTCCTCATCTGACAAAGGCCAATATCACGGCCTATGTATGTGTTCATTATCACACCATGCATTAATTAGGCATTAGCGATTACAACGCCTAGTTAACGATTCCCTCCGTATTAAGACCAGG
>NW_020871918.1:258700-261200 GCF_003789085.1 Penaeus vannamei
CTCTCCTCCATTCCCCCTTTCCCTTTCGTTCCCCTCTTGTTCTTCCTGCTCCTTCTCCGTCACTCCTTCTCCCTCTCCCTGCTCTGCGTACCATCCCCCTTCCCTCTCTACCATTCCTCCCCTCTCTCCTCCCTCTTCCACCTCATCCTCTCTCCCTTCCTCTCTCCTCCCCTTCCTTTTCTCCTCCCTCTCCACACCCCTTCTCTCTCTCATCCCTCTCTCCTCTCTCCTCCCTCTCCCCACCTCCTCACTCTCCTCCCCTCCCCTCTCCTCTCATTCCTCCTACCCCTCTTTGTTTCACCCCCTGTCTCTCCTCCCCTCTCTCCTTTTTCTTTCCAGTCTCTCCCCTCTTTCCTCTCCTCTTCTCTCCTTTCCCCTCCCTCCCCACCTCCTCTCTCTCTTTCTCCCTCACCTCCTCTCTCTCTCTCTTCCTCCACTCCTCTCTCCACTTCCTCACTCTCCTCCCCTCCTTTCTTCTCCCTCTCTCCTCCCGCCCTCTCCTTCCCGCCTCTCCCTCTTCCTTCTTATTCTTCCACCTCCTCTCTCCTCCCCTCTCTCCTTTTTCCTTCACTCTCTCTCCCTCCTTCCTCTCTCTTCTTTCCTCTCCCCTCCCCTCCCTCTCACTCCCATCTTTCCTTTTTCTTCCACACCCTCTCCCACCTCCTCTCCCCTCCCCTCCCTCCTCCCTCCCCCCCTCTCCTCCTTTTCTTCCACAGCCTTCCCCCTCTCCCCTCTCCAACCTCTTCCCTCCCCGCCCCCTCCCCCTCTCCCCCCCTTCCCTCTCTCCCCCTCTCCCCTCTCCACCCTCTCCTCCCTCCCCTCTCTCCCGCCCCGCCCCTCTCCCCCTCTCCCCTCTCCACCCTCTCTCTTCCCCGCCCTCTCCCCCTCTCCACCCTCTCTCCCTCTCCACCCGCCCGCTCGCCTGGAAAATGACACCAGAATGAATTGTCTACGTCACTGTCTCCCGAGAGTTCGAGACGGTCAGAGGTCAAAGGTCGTATAAGCGGATGAGAGCTGGTCGTTGTGTGTACGTGTGTGTACGTGTGTGTACTGTGTGTGGTGTGTGTGTGTGTGTTGTGTGTTGTGTGTGTGTGTGTGTGTGTGTGTGTGTGTGTGTGTGTGTGTGAGTGTGAATGTGTGTGTGTGTGTGTGTGTGTGTGTGTGTGTGTGTGTGTGTGTGTGTGTGTATTTATGTGCATGAAAAAAACATATAGAGACAAACAGAAACACAAATTGATACATAGAACAAACATACAAACAAAGAAACAGACAAATATACAACTAAATAAAATACAAATAACTTAAAAAAACAATAGAAAAACAAAAATCAAATCAATAAAACGAATAGATATAGTTAAGAAATATACAAACAAAAAGAGAAGGGAAATAAAGATCTACCATTAAAGATAAGAATACGGAGATAAAGAGGAATAAACATCTACCATATAAGATAAGAAAAAAAAAAGATACAGCAATAAACAAAGAAAAATAAAATAAAGATCTGCTATAGAGTATAAGGAAAAACATACACATATTAAAAAAAAGAGAAATAAACCTTCCCTTGAAGATAGATTTATGTAAACAAAGAGGAATAAACAGCTGCCATGTAAGATAAGAAAAAAATACAAATAAAAAAGAAAAGAAATAAAGATATGCCATAGAATATAAAAATATATATATATGTATATATACAAATAAAAAGAAAAGAAAGAAAAAAGAGAAAGAAATAAAGACCTGCCCTTGAAGATAAGAATACGCAGATAAAGAGTGTGGTTGGTTTCCCTTGACCAAATATTTGCCAAGATACACCTACACATATTGACTCCCCTTTTACGCTGGTTCTCGCCTCCAGAACGTGTTAGTTATTTGGAGGGTGAAATGGGTGTTATTCTGTGTTCTCTGAGATACTGTTCTGTGATTCCAAAACGTGTTAGTTATTTGGAGGGTGAAATAAGTGTTATTTTGTGCTCTCTGAGATACTGTTCTGTGACTCCAGAACGTATTGGTTATTTGGAGGGTGAAATGGGTGTTATTTTGTGTTCTCTGAGATACTGTTCTGTGATTCCAGAACGTGTTAGTTATTTGGAGGGTGAAATAGGTGTTATTTTTTGTTCTCTGAGATACTGTTCTGTGACTCCAGAACGTGTTGGTTATTTGGAGGGTGAAATGGGTGTCTGTCTCTGAGATACTGTTCTGTGATTCCAGAAAGTGTTAGTTATTTGGAGGGTGAAATGGGTGTTATTCTGTGTTCTCTGAGATACTGTTCTGTGACTCCAGAACGTGTTAGTTATTTCGAGGGTGAAATGGTGTTATTTTGTGTTCTCTGAGATACTGTTCTTGTGTTATTATTTCCAGATACTGTTGTGACTCCAGAACGTGTTAGTTATTGGAGGTGAAATGGTGTTATTTTTGTTCTCTGAGATACTGTTCTGTGACTCCAGAACGTGTTAGTTATTTGGAGAGTGAAATGGTGTTATTTTGTGTTCTCTGAGATACTGTT
>NW_020871919.1:10000-12329 GCF_003789085.1 Penaeus vannamei
ATATATATATATTATATATACATGTATATCTTGTATATATATGTTTCGATATATATACACATATATGTGTGTACATATACTTTTAACATGTTTCTTGTAACTCACGGTTTCGCCTTCTACACCGAAACTTATATGAAAATGGTTTGTAAGCGAAGAAAAAAATGTATAGAGACTAACAAGTATTCACTCTTCCAGCAAAACATTTCAGCAAAGAGCGATAAAAACTCACTTTCGGACCCACAGAGCGCAACACTTTCTAGCATACTCCTAACAAAAAGTTGTCTAACGCATCGTACATCTGACACGTAAAACTCTGGTTGACATAACCTGACTTTAAAAATATCGGTGCTGACTTCAGACAGAGAGAGAAAGAAGGAGAGGCAGAAAAACAGGGATATTCTTTTGTTCTTGTGATTTCTATCTAACTAGACAGATAGGATCCCCAAAGTATAAATTATCTAAAGATGTTTTTTTCTTCTTCTCTCTCCTTCCCCTGGATTTCTTGGGGTATGAGTTGATTTTAAAACGAATAAAGTGTTTTCTCGCTTTTCACCGTGTATACTTAGTCCCTTTTCCCTTACCCTTCCACGTTTTCCTGTAGATATCGTGTATGACATCTACTTCCCTAAAACTGATTTGTGTTGCTCTGGGAGTATATCAAATACTTCTTAAATTAAATAATGAGGAGGACTAATCTAAGTTTCTTTATCTCCTATATATCCTCATTCGTCTAATCGACAGCAATTCGTAACTTGATATAAATCTCTTGAGGATTGTTAATATAACGGACTAATGTCAAAAGCGACACTAGGAAAATGTCACACACGCTGCCGAAATGGTAGCTGAATTCTGTCAGGGGATTCATATGAAGACCATACTGTAATATACCACCAGAAGTTGTTCGTTTCGCAAGAACACATAAAATCTAAGACTGCAATACATGAAGCAAATATGCGTCAGGCAGATATAGTCATCGGAGTCGTCTTTTCACCTGTAAAACATTTACATCATGATTTACCGTGTTTTCAGTTTCTCACGGGAATCCCAAAGCAAGGAATGAGTGAAAAAAAAAGAAAAAAATATATGTACATTATAATATATATATATATATATATATATATATATATATATATATATATATATATATATATATATATATATATCATATCATATCATAGGTAATATAATTATTTGAAATTATGTACATATTTTGTTTGTTTTCTTCACTCAGTAATGCCGTCTATCTATTATTTCCCTTATTCTCTTTTTCGCTGATTTTCCCTGGGTCTTTCAATTATTACTATTATTTTTCTCCCATTTCCTTATTCTGTTTACACATCTCGGCCCAACTCTGTGTGCTATAACGGCCATTCATTTCTTATCGTTTCATCTTCCTATTCATCTATAATCTCTCCCTTTATTCTCTTCTATCTCTGTATGCCTGTCCATGCGTATTCACATTCACTTATCGAAACATCAGTCAATAATTTGAGCGACAGAGAGAGAGAGAGAGAGAGGAGAAGAGAAGAGAGAGAAGAGAGAGAGAGAGACAGAGAGAGAGAGAGAGAGAGAGAGAGAGAGAGAGAGAGCGTGCTGTGAATGCAAACTCACAGCCGCTTTCAGTGTGCCTGCTTTGCCCGGCTGCCTGCCCTGGCGTGCAAGCAGAGGAGGCTCCGAAAAAAGGCGTTGCTTTGGCGTCCTCGCGTCCGGGCCAGCCATTGAATCGACCAGCCTCTCCTGGCGTGCGGAGAGCTTCCCGTTCTCTTGTCTCTTTATACGCATGAGTATCAGGGACCGGATTACCTTTTAGCGTTCTGTGTCTGTTAATGATTAACCCATTTTTAAATATGTATCAACGGGCCTACCCCCCCACGCTTCAATCTCTCCTCCTTTTTTCACCAGTTGCAGAGAAAATGAGCTTTGGGTCTTTATACTTCGTTCTTAGCGCAAATACGAATAAAACAATCGATCATATACATGGGCGTACATGCGTAACATCTACTCTCGTTACATGAGTGAAAAGGGCCGTCGTCATCTCCTCTCTCTCTCTCTCGAGTGCGGCGTCCTGCACGGTGGAAGCGACAAAACTTACTATTTTTTCGGGAGTCTAGTTTCATATATTCAATCGTGAAGTGAATGACTTGATCTCACTCTCTCTTCTCTCTCTTCTTGCTTCACTCCATCTGCTCCGTGACTCCTCTCTTGGCCTCATTTGTTTTTATCTCTAGTTTTTTCTTACGATCTTTGCTCCTAACATTGTTTCGCCGTCTGCCGTCTCTACTCTCTCGCTTTGCTTCTCCGTCTCGATACTCATCTTCTTTCATCTCCA
>NW_020871920.1:0-5000 GCF_003789085.1 Penaeus vannamei
TGATTTCAGACATGAAAATGCTCATCACTATCTACCGACAACCACGGGGAGTGTGGTAAAAGTTTGCTATCCTTACTCATGTATGAGTAGGTAGGCATGGAAGGTAGTTAGCTCCTAGCAACACACTCCCTTCAGTGGATCACGTAGCTCAGTGGTTTAGCGTTCACTATCACTCAGCAGTTTACCTGCCCTTGCGAGAGTGAGGTTTCGAGTGAGACCCTCTCGAGCGATTGACTCACATTACTCACTTACATGTACAGTACGCGTAGTGCAATATTCGATCTTTCCTGATATTTTATTATACTGAATTATATACTCGGCATATAATAGTGTATATGTATATGCTTATACATCAATCGCATGCTACATCACATACACAACAACACACACTCAACACACCAATCACCACAATAATACCATCACTACAATGTATATAACACACACACATCACACAACACAACACACACACACAACAACACTCACACCACAGCCAACACACACACATCACACAGCCACAACATATACGACTACACACACACACACACACACACACACCACACACAACACACACAACACACACCACAAACACCACACCCACAACACAACACACATCACCAGCATTCACACACACCAGCATATATATATAGTATATATATATATATATAATATATATATATATATATATGTTGTATATATATAACACATACAATAACTTACCCACTATCAACATACATTATCATACACAATATATTAATATATATATATTATATATATTATTTGTGTAGTGTTAGTGTGTTGATAGTGGTGTGTTGATGTGATGTGTGTGTGTGTGTGTGTGTGTGTGTTATTATATATATATATATATAATAATATATATATATTATAACATAGCACATATAATGTGCTTAATAGGATACATACACTAATATAATATATATCATTAATATACTATATATATATATATATATATATATATATATATAATAATATATATATATTTAATATAATATAATACATATATATATTTAAGTTAATAATATATAATTATTATAGTATGTATAATCTGTATTTTATCTACTATATCACATAATATAACTACACATATATTATAATCGAAGAAATATTTTAAATTGTCCACTTATACAGCTCATAACTCCAATACATATATAATGATAATTATAGCTATTCAAAATTAATGATATTGATGTATTATAATTGAGGTGTTTTGCACTTAGTGGTTTTACTTTTTTAGAGGTAGAATATAGTGTTATAGCTTGCATCATTGTTGGTTTATATAAATTATTTATGCTCCAATCTAGATATCATCTATATCGAACAAAATACTATTTATTTATTTAGTTTTATTGTTATGTCATATCAGTCTACTGTTTTAATATCAACTTAGTAATGCTTAGGTTGTATGCATATAAGTGTAATCATATATATATTGTTGATAAAATGTCAAAGTGTTATTTTATTTAATGACAGTCCTTTTTTAAATAATAGGTGGTTGATGATATATTGTTGGTTTACTGTTTAATTTTATTTTATATATTAATAGCATGATCAACCTCACATATCATATATAAACATTAAGTGAAAATTTCAATTTTTTTATTGTTATATTTATATAATTAACTTCTTATGTCATTTTAAATTTCATGTATTACGGTATCTCGTGATATTTTAGATTATTATTACACAGCATATGTTCTATCTATCATTATAAATAATATGAAAGTATTATCAAGTAATATCACTATAATATACCATTACTCTATAAAATCAGCACCTAATGTATCATATATATACACACATCACATTAACTATGTATATATACAATATATTATATAACATAGTCAACACATATATATACATACATACATACATACATACATATATATATATAATTATATATATAATATATATATATATATATTATATATATATATATATATATATATGTATGTATATATATAAACACATATGCATCTACAATACTATATATATATATATATATATATAATATATATAATAAACCACATAACATATAATGTATACATCAACTAACACTATAACACTCACTAATACGTAAATATTATAGTATATATATATAGTATGTATGAATGATATCCATTTGTATACATACATATAATATGTATATATTATTTATATATAGATGTACATAATATATACATATAAAATATTACACACATTTAATTATACATAGTATATGTTATATATATATATATATAATTTATATATCTCATATAGCTAGTAAACTATCGTATGATGTAGTGAAGAGAAGCACAACTACGAATAGTACTATTCATTTATAAGTGGGTGCATAGTATATAGGCCGTACTATTTAATATATATATTACACATCACCCCTTGACACTAAACACATCGATTTCATCATCTCGCTGATACTCGATCATAGCTCACACGATAACAGAGTGAGTATATGATGTATTGTGTGTTGTTGTTGGTGGCGAGTGTGTGTGGTGGTGTAGAGTTGTGGTGTGGTGTTGCGGTTTGAGTGTGTTCGTGGTTGTGGTGTGATTGCGTTGTGCATGGATATAGCGTAGCGCTATGTGTTGTAGTTGTTAGTGTTGATAGTTAGATTAGGTGGTGTTGTGTGGGTAGTTGTGTGTTGTTAAGTGTATGATGTGTATGTGGTGTGTTGTGTGATGTGTGATATAGTTTAGATTGGTGTTGACGTTTATAGCTGTGTGATGTAACTATTGATGGCATTATAAGTGATGCGTTGGCGTGCGTGTAATATTGTGTCATTATTAAGGCAATATATAAATATATAGTGCATATTTAATATTAAGTGCTAATTATAGTGTTGACATGTTGATAGTACGTTGTGTGTGTGTGTGTTATTGGAGTGTGTTTGTGAATGTAACGTTAGTCAGTTGTGAGATGCTGTGATCGATAGTGAAATAACTTAATTTTTATTCGCACTTACACAGGATATCATATATGATATGGATTAGGAATTGACGATTAACACAGCCAACTCACAACAATCACACCACTATATCGTGTTATATATATATAACATGATATATAATTATATATATATATACTACTACAAGTAATATCTATACTCACATATACACTACTAACTAACAATACTATACTCATCAAACATGTATAAATAAATAAATGGAAGACACATTTATGGTATATAAGATCGCTACAGCCATTTCTACAAACACCCAGGCAATAAATCAAGCTCAATACATCTACTATTAACTTTGTCATTTAATACTCTAATTCGATTTAGTTCGAGATAAAACAATAAAATTTCGAAATTCTCATTTCATTAAATTCTAGACGCTCAGTAATAAATATGTCAGTTGTCATTAATGTATTTAGATAAGTAATATTTAATCTATATTTTAAAAAAATTAAATATTAATATTATTACTTATAATTTCAATTTAATATATATTTATATCTAATTTCCTTTTATCTCTCACTCTATTCTTCTCTACTCATAATCTCATTATTACATTGTTATACTTTCTTTCTTCTTTATGAATTCACTTTCTTTCTTTCCTTTAATCTTTCTTTCTTGGTCTTATATTCTTATCTTTCGTAGTATCTTTGTAGTTTTACCAGTTATTGATTCGTGATGTTATTGTATTGCTCGAGAGCATTGGTTGTGTATAGCTTGTCGTAATGTTCGTTCGATTCGTTATAGTATTGTGATGGTTACAGTCTATAGTGATGATGGATGTAGTAAGTATATCTGTATTAGTGTGATGTATTGTACTATCATTCCTCTCAATCTCTGGTATTGACGTGTTTAATTGTAAGTAGTGTGTATAGTGTGTGAGTGTGTAGTGTTGGTGATGTTGTCTATTGCTCTGTTCTGTGGTAGTGTTGATCTGATTATGGTGATACATCTCTCAACAACTTAATGCTCCTCTGAACTCCAAACTACAATCTCCTATCTATCATCATAATATAACACTCAGACACAACTACACCACACATACAGCACATTGACAACTTTCTTATTACATCTATTCTCTCTCCTCGGAAGTCTGTCACTTATCTCATTCGCTTATATACTTCATACAGATCCTTCATACTCCTACATCACTCGATATACCTATTACACATCCTTACGTATCTTCGTAGATGCATATCGTGTTTTACTTGCATATTCTCTACATACATATATATATCTAGCTGTTATCAAAATATATACTACTATATACTATATCTTCAACTATTACCTCATCAATATATATATATATATACTATCTGTATCGTATCATGTATGTATGTTCATGTTCCATATATCTCGATACTGTATATTGCTTATATCTAATACCTACATCTAGAATCGAATCTTCATCTCTCTAGTCTGTATCTTTATCTTCATTCCATCGATCTCATCTTTCTTCCTTGAATCTGACAGTAAGTCTACTTCTATCTTTGAGGTGTTTGATTCTATAGTCGATATAAAATGCGTTCTGTGAGCGTAAATATGGTTTGTTGTCACTGATGTGATATGTATATCAGGCTGTAAGTGATCATATGGATATAATAAGCGCTGAGCGTGTATACACTAGTAGATAGCTCAATTATCACATGTTGATTTAATATAAATATACTATATATATTCTAATATACTCCTCTATATCTTATGATTTATATTATATATATATTATAATACTCTCTCACACATTGTAATTGCGCTATATTGTTGTTTGATTTGTTATCACTCTAAATTCATTACACACATATATAAATAAATAATATAATATTTACTCTATATACTATATATTTACTCTCTCTCTATATCATATTACCTCGACTCCTATTCATACCTATACTATAGTTCATTACACCTGTTTTACTTATATTCGTACTCTCTTTCTTCAGTATGTAACCATATATACTCACTTCATAGCTATTTATAGAACTACGAAATATCCTGCAGCTACATATATTAATCATATAATTCATTCTAC
>NW_020871920.1:20000-22500 GCF_003789085.1 Penaeus vannamei
GGTCATCATCTTATGTTGCAATTCAAATGAAAGTTTTGAATTAAGGGTCACACCTAAGATCTTCGAATTATCCACTGAAGTGAAGAAGACTCCATTAATTAGCAGCCTTGGATGCTGAGGTAATCGCGTTTGAGAGCGACTCACAATCATTTCCTTAGACTTGATAGGGTTTAATTACGTGCACCACCACCAAGAGTACCACGTTGAATTATCATTAGGTCTTTAGTGAGGCTGCCAGCTTCTGTTTGCCTGGTTCCCGGAGAAGGAATTTCAATATGCCAAAAAAGTATTAGTAATGCCGGGCAAAAGGCTAAGGACAGTCAAAAAATCAAATGAAAAGCTGAAGTAAAATGCTGAGGGAAAAGCTTTGACTCACAACCCTCATCCATACCAGACTGCATTTCATGCACCCCTTCTAAAATCAAGCCGAGTCTCTGGAAGAACCGGTCTCAAATATACAGAAAGACGTTTAACAAGCAACGTTCAAAAACTTTAGATAGAATTAGAGTAATTGAAATGGCCCTGTAGTCAGCACGCGAAGACTATATTGCTCTTCGAGAATAAGAGTAACAATACCACAGCGCAAACACTCTGGAAGTGACTTTAGCTAACTGAAAGGAGTAAAATTAAAGATGATTACGGGACTAAGAGACCTTTAAGTCTTTTAAAAGCAAAAGAAACAAGTCATTAGGGTCTACTTCACCATGTTAATGTAATTCTGATGACAGATACTTGATACCAGGGGACCTAAAAGCAAAAGACAAAAAAAAATAATGTGAATTTTTATTTGTTTGTTTGGCTAGAAATACTTCACGGGCGATTACATTCATCAGATTAAATTGATTCGTTAATGGAAATGATAAAATGATACAAATGAAAGGATTTTTATAGACTAGAAACAGGTGTAGCTGTCGTCTTTATGCCACCTGTGTCCACGTAGTATTTACAGCCGTCCACGAAGGTTTCAAAGTAAGTCTTTGATTTGTTTTGTCGTCTAATCCCCTGTATTAGCTTCTATGTCCACTGTTTTCTGTTTCCACGATTAATTATTCATATCCATATTCACTGGCACTGGTCAAATGTAGGACTTCAGGACTGTCTTATCGTGACTACTTTTTGTTCATACTTGTACTAAGAAGAGGAAACTCAATATTAAGAAAATGTTGCCTAACTTTCAAATCAACTTCTGTGTGTAATTGCGCGCGCGCGCGCGTGTGTGTGAGCGTGTGTGCAATTTAAGTATGTCAGAAAAGAGAAAACGCACCCTTCACGTCAGAGGCAATATGTAGACGAGAGACTGTATCAAAAAACATTCATGAGCTACCAACACATCATGCACTTATTACCTTGTTAGCTGCTGAATTATCTAATTATAAATGCCAAGTAAGTCATTCCAACAACAGATCTTGCTGTTTATACACCTATTCAGGATCATTAATATAATACTCAACTCTCGACTCTGATGACTTCATTATGTCAAACCTCTAAACATGCCCCAGAATTCGTTGGCAGCGGACGAGGCCATTCGGTTTCGAGCCAAATTTGTTTTACGTCACTGGGCTTAATGATTCAAACAGCGACTTGATTTCGTACCAACTTAAAAAATACGGCTTAATAAAGCTGGTTAATTTCATGCAATAAATTTCCCATGCAGACAGAGATATATTTTAAGGACCATTGTACTACTACTACTACTACTACTACTACAACTACTACTACTACCACTACTACTACATCTACTACTGCTACTACTAATACTAATTCTACTACAATAACTAATACTATTTACTACAACTACTACTGCTACTACTACAACAACTACTACAACTATATTTGTCGCTGTTGTTCGACTTATCAAAGTTACTGATTTGAATACTAATATTATCTTTATTTATTGTTACGATTATACGGGTACTGGACAGATACTGGACAGCAGAAAAGTAGAACCAATTGGTAATAAAAACATAAACGACAAAAATCAGAGTGGATTATTTGTAGTTCCTGCAGATGGGGAGAGATAACGATGATATTTGCAGTTAAGTGTGAACTGGAGATATTTTGTCAGGGGAGGTATTTTGGGTGGCTTTCTGTGGCTCAGGGACTAGTTGGTCAGATTTTAGTACCAATGGAGGGTAGACAAAGTGTACTGAGAATAGATTTATGGTAACAGATTGAGAAATCAATTTGTTATTTACCAGCCAAAATAAGCATCTGGTCGGTTGGTACTCCTTTCAGTTTTTTGCAGTGATAAAACGTAATTGCGAACACTTAAACAAACTTAAACTGCACTGAGGACATATCCAATTTACTTGGTAATGATGCTCCTTGTGCGTATATACATTCCATTTACATATATCACTGCTTCCGCTTTTATCATTTTCACTGCATCGTCATATATAAATTGCTTTCCAGTTATTTGTATCATTGCCAAATACAACTACTTGCACTACTACTACTACAACAATAACAACAATTACTACTACAACTACTACTACTACTA
>NW_020871920.1:31574-36574 GCF_003789085.1 Penaeus vannamei
ATTATTTCTCCTATTTGCCACACTCTCCCGCCCTCGCCAGATTACGTCTCGTAATGGACTGACCAAAAAAACTGACAAGGAATGGTTACAAAAGCAACTGCTGGGTTGTTTACACTGTCAGTTTATCACGGATAGCCTGCAGTCTGCCCCTCCCATTACTGCACAAGACAGGACTTCTCTCTGGTTAAAGTAGCTTCTCATTATGATCGAGTATGAATGTGCTAGAAATGGCATGTATGTTGTATCTCCGTTGTCAATATCCGTCTTATGTCCACATCAATGCATCTGTTTTGAAAACTTTAGATCGTCACTTGTTTCAGTGGCCTTTTATTTTAGGATATGCATGAAGGATGTTACTTGTAGGTGTCTGTAGCAGGCCCTTGGTTGTTTTACACCACACACACACACACACGCACACACACACACACACACACGCACGCACAACACACGCACGCACGCTACGCACACGCACGCACACACACACACACACACACACACACACACATATGTATATATGTTTATTCATCTATCTTTCTCTTTGTTTTATTTACACAAAAGATAAAAATATCCAAAGAAAAAGAGAGGTCATAGATATTATTATAACGAAGTGACGAAGTAATTAACAAATAAGAGAGGAAATGTGTGAGCACAAAAAATAATATAAGAAAATGAGTTCATGAAAAAAAAGAAAAAATGTCGAACATAGAACCCAAATAATGAAGAAAAAGAAATCTGGAATGAGGCAAAGGGAACGAGGTCGTGAGGAGAGTCGAGAAATAAACTAGGCAGGTTTCCCTGTTCAAGATGGTTTATAATAGTCTCAATTATCTGTATGGGAGATTTTCGGAAGCAGACAGGGATAAACCGAATGTACCTTGCACTTTGGCATTTCTCTCCTGTTCCTCGTCCTTCTTCTTTCACCCTGTTCTCATGCATATACTCCTCTCCCTCTCTTCTTTTCCTCCTCTCCTCTTGTTATTACCCCCTCTCCCCAAAAGCCCGAATTTGCCTCTTCCTTATTCTCCTCCTCTGCTTCCTCTTCCTCCATCTCGACTTTCTCTTCTTCTTCCTTCTCCTCCCCGTCCTCATCTGCAACTTGACTCTTATTCCCTCCACTTCCTACCCCGTGTATTTATATATATATGTATGTATATATATATGTGTATATTTTATATATTATTTATATATATTTTTATATATATATGTATATTAATATATATATATAATTATATATAATTATATTATATATATATAGTGTATGTGTGTAGTGATTGTAGCAGTGGTAGGTTCTTAATAAACAGCTATCAAGTGGAATCTTGGTTTATTCTGGAATGTGGACAACAAACGTGCGACCCGTGATGTTACAAGACGGCTCCTCCTGTAAGTAGGAGAACGATGTTGCGATATATAGTGCGATTGATATACTATGTAGATAACACTGGATTAATCTTTGACGACATTGTAATATATGACAAATATGGATAGATATATATATATAGATCATTCTTCTGTGTTCTTTCGTCTGTAGGTTCTTGAAAACTCATATTGCAAGTGAAGTTTATTCAGGCTAAACAACACCACACACGTTAAGTACAAAAGGGTAAGTGCAGGACAGAACACATGGAACCTGCAGTCTCCTCGGGCTCAGCTTTCTCGCTCTCTGATTGGCTGGGGGGTTGGTGCCTGCTTGGAATGTCCGAGGGACCATGACTAAAACTACAGTAGGATGCAGGGCTTTATAAATAAACGTTCATTAACAATGCATATATTATATACGTACACTGTATATAATAATATCTATACACCTCCCCTTCCCTTTACGCTCGTTGCATGTGTTTTGTCCTGCACCTACCCTTTTGTACTTAACGTGTGTGGTGTTGTTTAGCCTGAATAAACTTCACTTGCAATATGAGTTTTCAAGAACCTACAGACGAAAGAACACAGAAAATGGCGCAGTGATAAGTTTAAACTCTGCAAGTGAACCTGGAAGGCGCCGATTTGCTCCCCTCAGTGCCTAGCAACCGTTGTTCCCGCCTCCTAAATTTGAATTTTCGTCGCGGATCTTACAGTGTCAGTGTTTATGCATTTAGTGTGGGGAAGGTTTGCGGGAGTCTCAGCATCACCCCTGGTGTAACTCCATTTTTTCCCGCCAACCCGGAGAGCGCGCGAGCAGCGTCTATCCTCTCCGAGTTCCGATCGGTGACTGACTGGACTTCTCACCTCAACCGCCATCACCGGATCGAAACGAGCTCGTGTTGATGTTGAGACGAGAGATTCTTTGACTCGTTGGAAGGCTTCTTCATGATCCTGTGTCCATACAAAAGAACGTCTGGGGCTCAAGAGAGGCCTCAGGGTTTCAGCTGCATCTGAAATATTTGGGGTAAAATCTGCTAGCTGATTGACGAGTCCAAAGAAGGATCGAAGGTCTGTGAGCGACTCAGGTGTGGGGAACTCGGCAATCGCTTTAATTTTTGCTGGGTCAGCTTGAATACCTTCTGCATCAATGTCAAAACCACAGAAATGCACATGAGAACTGGCAAAGATAAACTTTTCTTTGTTGATTGTCATGCCATGCTCACGACATCGGCAAAGTATGTTGAAGATGCGTTGAATGTGTGTGGAATAGTCGTCATAATCCCATATCGTCATAATCCCATATGAGTATATCATCAACAACTTTTCCACAGTTTTCAATCCCTATAATGGCTAGGTCACCACGACGACAGAACTCATCTCCTGATGGTACGAATCCCATGGGACTGCGTATGAATCTGTAGCGCCCCCATGGAGTGACAAATGTTGTTAGTGCTGTGCAGCCTCAGCTAGAGGATTTGCCAATAACCCATCATAGCATCGAGACTGGAGAAATATCGAGCACCTGTTGGGATGCCTCGAATGACATCTAGTGGCGATGGAAAGGGATGTTGTTTTCGATTGACCTGTTTATGTTGAGGTGTGACAACAACAGTGATGCGAATGTCTCCATTCTTCTTTGGAACACATACAAGAGGATGGCACCAAGGTGTAGCTTCGTCTCCAATTGGCGGATAATACTCGAGTTACCATGTGTCCGAGCTCTTTCCTGACGGCATCACGCCATGCAATGGGGAGGAACGCGGATATGAATGGCAAATGTTTTTCATCAGGTGTGACGTGTATGTCATGGATCACCTTTTATAGTTTTCATCTTGCCATCTTGTAATCCCTTGATGACTTACACATCGTCAATTCTTGATGAGAATTCAGTGCTGCTGCATTCTTATGAGGTCTACGCACAGTACATGTATACTTTGTGTTGTGCTGTCATGTTTCTTATGAGGTGGTGCACACTGCATGAAGAATCCTTGATTGCACTAACTAGCACAAGTTAAATCTAATCAGTGGTTTAGGAAATGTGAAAAATAAAATGCCCAACTCACCCGGGAATGATACCAATGAGAACCACATTAGAAAGTCAAAAGAAAACTCAATGTTTGCCTTTCAATGTTGCCAAAAGTAGCACAGCTCAGCATGAAATTAGCCAATAATTTCTAGCACGTTGCCTTAGCTGCATGAAGTATAGCAGGTGAAGATGGCAAAAGTGTGTCACGTTCATACCTAGCTGCTTTAGTAATGGTAAGGCCAATTACTGTCATTTCAGACCGAATTCATGGTTCAAGTGATGTTTACCACTGCCCTTTCTTGGAAAGATAACTTGTAAGTAAAATGTGGATACTTGGTGTGCCCTTGAGCAGCGAATATTGTACTTTGACTATAGGTGTAAAGGTACGTGATCGCAACGGTGGAGCCAAGTAAGACCTAGCATGTCATTGAAGATCGTAGAGTCGAGGTTACGCCACGAGCTGTATGAGAGTATCCTTCATGTCTCACTACAGTGCAACGTCGAAGATGCGCAGCTCTGACAGTTGCTGGTCTGAATCCTAGGAAATGTCATAGCCTCAGTGCTAATGTGCTGCGATGAGGAGCTGCCAATATTCGGTGTATTACATGGCAGCTGGAGTGACATTACAGCAGATGTCATAGATGGAGTGCACTACTGTTGAAGGCTCAGGAGATACAATTGCAGTCGTAACTACGTACATGTAGAGCATTGGAGTCCCAGGAATAGGTGCAACCTGTGAAACTGTACTTTGTGGTGGGTTGCGAATTTGAAAGGTGTGCTGCATAACTGTAAGCCTGTCAATGAGGCTTGGAAAAAATTGCTTTCATGATCCATGCGTTCCTTCTCTCTCTTTTCTTGTTCCTTTTCCCTTGCTTCTCATCTATTGCCTCTTCCTGCTGTGTGAGATATTCTAGTAGCTCATGTGAGGGCAACTGCTGCTGTGATTTGTCTGACTTCTTACCCATTATGTCAGTACAATTAGAAAAATACTTGAGTTCCCCTTAAATGGAAATTTCTTCGAAACGGCGGGGAAGACGAAACGCTCTAGCTCAGGTACATATAGAAAACGGGTATGAGCAGACTGCAGCGTTCGATGCACTTTGTCACAATTTTGATTACGTATATTTATGAGGTACTGCACTTTTCTGTATCCACTTGAAGCTACAACTCTTCTGCGCCATGTATTATGTGTGATTGTATCAGTGGTAGGTTCTTAATAAACAGCTATCAAATGGAATCTTGGTTTATTCTGGAATGTGGACAACAAGACGGCTCCTCCTGTAGTAGGATGAACGATGTTGCCATATATAGTGCGAGTGATATAGATAAACACTGTAGATATAACACTGGAGACAGATAACGATGTAGATAACACTGGATTAATCTTTGACGACATTGTAATATATGACAAATATGGATAGATATATATAGATCACCCCGCATCACACCTTTGCCTCTTCCTCCCCTTTCTTCTTCTTTCCCTTCTTACTCCTCTTTCCCTTTCCCTCTTCCTTCCGTGCTCTTCTTTTTTGGCCACCTTCCTATGCCTTTTCGGACCTAGCCACGCAGCACCTTTTACCTCTTTCATTTTCTCAGTCTCTCTTCTCTAAATCCCTCT
>NW_020871920.1:41574-51574 GCF_003789085.1 Penaeus vannamei
AACACACACACACACACACACACACACACACCACACACACACACACACACACACACACACACACACACAACACACACACACACACACACACACATACACACACACATATATATATATATATATATATATATATATATATATATATATATATATATATATCCATATATATATATATATATATATATATATTATATATATATATATATATATATATATAATATATATATATATATAATATATATATATATATATAATATATATATATATTACATATATATAATATAATATATATATATAATATATAATATATATATATATATATTATATATATAATATAATATATATATATATATATATATATATATATATATATATATATATATATATATATATATAATACATTATTAATATATATATATATATATATATATATATATATATATATATATATATATATATATTATATATATGTATATTGAATATGTATATATGTATATACATATACTTTTATCATAATTATTTTCATTATCACTTTCATTATTATGGTCATTATGATTTTATTTTATATTATCACCATCATTATCATTGCTATTATTATTACCTTTATCATCGTTATCATTACTATTATTATTACTACTGCTACTACTACTATTGCCATCATCATAATCATTATCATTATTATTATCGTCATCATTGTTATTACTATCCTTTTAGCTATAGTTATCATAAATACCATTACCATAATAATCAATATAACTTTCATATGTTTAAATATCATTATCATTATTACTATCATTATAATATTTTTTCATTATTATTATAATTAATTATATCATAGTTATTGCTATCATTATGATTTTCTTATTGTTATTATTAATGCTATCATTATTTTCCCTTGTATAATTATCATCATATCAGTATAACTATTATTATCATTATTGTTATTATCATTGATGTCATTACTATTGTTATTCTTATCATTATCATTGTCATTATTATCACCATAACCTTTATGATTATTATCATAATAATGTTAGTTGGATTCTCATCATTTTTTAACATCATTATCTTTACCATCGTTATTCTTATTATCACTATTGCTATCATTATTTTATATTATTTATTAGCATTTTCATTGATATCATTATCATTATTACTATTATTATTATTGTTACATGCTATCATAATTTATTTAATAAATATTATATTGTTTTTATTATTATCATTATTATCATTACTGCTCTCTGAATCATTATCATTATATTATTATTATTATTATTTTGTTATCATTATTATCATTTCTATCTCAAATCATTTTTATATATCTTCTTTTAATATCTACTTTCTATTGATTTGCTTTATGTTATTGTATTCAATGCTAAATCATTAATATTCATGCAAACAATTATTGGAAATCGATGCAATAATTTTCATAAAGGGTAGATAATGAATTAATTAACATCACGCATATATAAACAACAAATATGGATTGGACTCACTTTTCCCTTCAATTTTTTCATCAATTGTTAGAGAAAAAGGATTATATGAGATTAAGCTCATATTTTTTTTATTTATTTTTTCCCCAATAAGACTTTAATAGAAGACGTTGGTGTCATTAATTCATGTCTAATGGGTCTAATTTCAAATGTGGTTGGATCAGATGTCGGTATATATAGTAAATGTACGTCTGTTTGTTAAAATTTAGGCTCGACCCAATGGATATTCATACATACAGACTTGTTTTATACGCAGAAATATATGCATATCTGTCTATCTGTCTGATCTATCTATCTATCTACACGGTATATATGCAATGCATGTCTAGACTGAGAGATATGCATTTATCTATCTATATATGTATGTCCGTATGAAAAATATTCACTGGGTCGGGTCTTGCTCAGGTTTAGCAAACCGTCCGATAGAATAATATATTTAGTTCAATATAGATAACTTGTGTCGATTTCCAATTGATATTTGCATAATTGTTGATAAACATTGATACTAACAGATAAGAAAATAAGACGTTACAGATAATTAAAGGAACAGCTGCGATAGAGAAATTAACAGAAAATTAAGATAAAATATCCTACAGTGAATCGTATTATGACAGTATCATTATGATCATATCACTATTATTATCATTATCATTCTTGATATCATCATCACGATAACATCTTAAAAATAATGAAATGGTAATAATAGTATTTTCTTATCATCACCAATATCATGAACCATACAACTAGTATTGCCTTTATCGTAAACCTTATTATCATCATTTTATTGCCATGGATCCGATCCTGTGTATAATCCTAAACCTCTATCTCTCTCTCTCTCTCTTCTCCTCTCTTCTCTCTTTCTCCCTTTCCCCTCTCTTCTCTCTCTCTTTCCCTCTCTTCTCTCTCCTTTCCCCCTCTCTCTTCTCCTTTCCCCTCTCTTCCCTTCCCTCTCTTCTCTCCCCTTCCCTCTCTTCTTCTCTCCCCTTCCCCTCTCTTCTCTCTCCCTTTCCCCTCTCTTCTCTCTCCTTTCTCTTCTCTCTCTTTTTTTCTCTCTCTCTCTTTTATTTATACAGCAAATTCATGCCTTGCTTCAGGAGACAATACAATTAACTATTCCTGTCATTTGCCTAAGTAAATATAGATTACCAACTCCATAATATATATATATATATATATATATATATATATATATATATATATATATATATATATATATATATATATATATATATATGAGTAAATGAATTCAACAGCAAATGCTAAAACTCGAGCGTGGGAAATGTCAAAAGGAGGGAGATGGAGACAACTTGATAAAAAAGGGGAAGACGAAGCAAAGGATAAAAATACATGAAGCAATTTCCTCTAATGGAAGGAGGGTTTTTCCTTTGAGGGGGGGGGGGAGGTAAGAAGGGGAGAGTAAGAAGGGGAGGAAGGGAAGGGAGGGGAAGGGAAGGGAGGGGGAAGGGGGAAGGGAGGGGGAAGGAAGGGAAGGGAAGGGGAAGGGGTGGGATGGGAGGAGGAGGAAGGGGAAAGCGGAGGGGAAAGGGTAAGGAAGGGGAAGGAAGGAAAGAAAAAAAGGAAGCGGAAGATTGTAAGGGAAGAGAGAGGAGAACGGAAGAACGGAAGAACCAGAGGAGGAAGGGGGGGGGAGTGACGGGGAGGGGGAGGGGGAAGGGGAGTGACGGGAGGGGGAGGGAAGGGGGAGGGAGACGGGAGGAAGAGGGAAGAGGTGGGTAAGTTACTGGTGAGTGATTGCTTACGAAACAGATATCACATACAAGATTTGGGCCACTGATCTAAAAAAAAAAAAAAAAAAAAAAAAAAAAAAAAAAAAAAAAAAATATAAAAATGCCTTCATCTTGGTCAGTGAAGCCTGAATCTTAACCCCACACAGCTGAGGAGCCGAGTGGAGAGGCCTGGTCAGAACAGAACGTCAGAGGATAATTCAACGTATTTTGGAGGCTTCGTGAAGTAGGCATTCAGTACCTATATGATATAGATTTTCTGATATATGATATAGATTATGATATAGTTTATATAGATTTTCTGCTCTAAAGATCAAAATTAGACTGATTTATGGGGATTAATTGTGTTTTTGCAGCATGATAGAAATGGGCAGGGACAAGTTCTTTGTTCTAAGATACATTTTGGCGTAATGGTGCGGCCAAAACCCTCCGATAAAGAAATTTTAGTCTTTTATTTTTTATCTAAATTTATTTCCCAAGCTACAGAAACCCTTTTCGATAAGAATGCTCTGAAAAAAATATTGACAAGAAATTACGTTATCTGGGTAAGATTGATGAAATAGATTCAAAAGCACAAGAGTACTATTTTCTGTCATATTTTGCCTCACCCAAATCAAAATGATTTCAGAATTTCAAACTTTTAGCAGGAGTCATGCATGATGAATATAGGCCTAAGTATCGCAGCGACTAAAAATTGCCACTGCAGCAACTGAAACTACTAACGAGTGAAAAATGCCTTGGAAAACAGCCTATTTCGGGCAGATTCTTCGTCGCTGCTGCCTTCAGTGTCACTTTTTTCCCCCTTCAAGACAAAACGTTTACGAAAAGGACAAAACGTTTACACGAAAAGGACAAAACGTTTACAAAAAAAGGACAAAACGTTTACGAAAAGGACAAAACGTTTACTAAAAAAAGGACAAAACGTTTACAAAAAAGACAAAACGTTTACGAAAAGGACAAAACCCGGACATAAAACCCTGGGAGAACACAAAACACGGAAGAACAAAATCTCTCGGGGAACGGTTATACCATGACCGTGGCTTGTCTATAGGGAATAAAGAGATCTATAGATAATACACTGGCCAAAAAAAAAAAAAAAAAATAAAAAATAAAATAAAATGAATAAATAAAAATAAATAAATGAATAAAAAATAATGAAAAAATATACAAACGTTTTCAGAGAGATAGTGTGAAAAAAAAAGATTAACCTGGAACCGAAATGACGAAATGAAATTAGAGATATGGCGCTTCGTTTAGGGTTGTATGGCAAGCTTTTTTTCAGCTAATTCCATGATTTTAAAAGCAGATAACATTTCTGAAAGGTCGTACTGATACGCCACGTGTCTGCTCTCCCTAACCCTGCATCGAACCCTCAAGAGGTCAAAGGATCAGCACCTGTCAATCACTCTTGACCCCTGCACACCGTATTGCAAGAGAGAGGGTAGGGGAGAAATTGACAAAAAGAAGGATAGAGAGAGAGGGAGACTAGAGAAAGGAGGTTAAAGGAAGAAGGGAAGAGGAAGAGAGTGGGGAGATGAGAAAAAAAAAGGGGATGGAAACAGAGAGAGAGAGGAAGGAAAGGAAAAAAAAGATAGAAAGAAATGAAGAAGGACGGAGGGAGACAGAGAGAGAGAGAGAGAGAGTAATGGGATATTAGCATAGATTTATCTTCCTTTCATTTATATCATCTTTGTTACTTTCCCAATAATTTATAATACTGTATATTTTCCCCCATATAACTCCATTTCTTGCTTCATCTTATCCATCAAACACACACGTACACATACACACTCATACACATATGTGTGTGTGTGTGTGTGTGTGAATGAATATGTTTGAAAGTTTTTCTTGCTGAAGTTGAACACTCGGAATGCCACTTGTAAATATGTAAAGCTTTCAGTAACTATTTCATAAATATAAGGCATACTTTGGGAGAAACTTTAATAAGCAGAAATTAAGATTGCAGAATATATGTGCGGCCTGCTACAAATTGCTCGATGTTTTAAGCACCTATCAAGGAAAAAAAAAAAAAAAAAAAAAAAAAAAAAAAAAAAAGTCAATAATTTAATAGAAATTAAGTAACAAATAAAATAGTTTAATACGGCTGGTACTGACCACATACCACCGATGCTATTGGAAGTTACATGAACGTCCATACTTACTGTCCTAACTTACCTTGCCAATTCGTCTTTTCAAACAGGCATTCTTACTGAAAAGCTGAGAATCGCTAATTATTCGAGGACTTGAATTATGAAAACCAACTCAAATAAATGATCATAGACCAATTCTATGTAAAGGAAAGTTTTTGAAAGAGCAAATGCAGTTCACCATATTTAGATTTTTTTTTAAATCATAGGACCATTGGTATTAATTAACATATAACTGGTGTCTAATTATATTTTCCAAAATGCATTTAACATGATAAATCTTATCTTATTGGATGAATTACGCAATACTCGAAGTAGAGGCTTAACTGTAGACATCATTAAAAAATACACAACCAATAGAAAACATTGTATACACGAGTCCTCAGTCCTTAAGGATATATACCATTTTTATTATTCACTTGATATTGAATATCAATGATATATCAAATCTTATTTCAGAGGTCCAATTAGTCTTATATGGTGGTGACACAATATCATACGCATACAAATCACAAATGCTGAGAAGACATATTCTATGAGATTATCATATAATAATTCTAGGCTTCTGTCACTACGTTTCTTACTTTCAAAAGACGTTAATAAAGTTTGTTTAGCAGAATGCATGGCCACTAGGGAGTCTACACCATGTTTTCTGTCACTGGCAGTCAGACTTGTGAAACTTGAATCTTGTGTGTCTCTCTCTTCCTCTCTCCCTCTCTTCTCTCTCTCTCTTCCTCTCTCTCTCTCTCTCTCTCTCTCTCTCTCACTCCCCTCTCTCTCTCCCTCCTCCCACTCCCTCCATCCCACCCCTCTCTCTCCCCTCTTCCCCTCCCTCCTCTCTCTCCCCTCCCCATTCCCCCTCCTCCTCCCCCCTCTCTCTCTCTCCCTCTCCCTCCCGCCCCCCCTCTCCCACTTCCCCCCCTCTCTATCACTCTTTCTTCTTAAGGTACAAAGTCTGCTCTGCAAACTGCAAATATCAACCATGAAACGGAAAGAGCAAGTGGAAATTAAATGAAAGACTGGAAGAGTAGATGTGAACGAAGGAGGAAAAGTAGGAAAGGAGAGGAGAAATAAAAGATGACAGAGATGAAAAAGGAAGAGGAAGAAGAGGAAAAGAAAAGATGGAAAAAGAAAAGGAGAAGTAGTAGGCGGAAGAAGAAGAAGGAGGAAGAAACTCAATGTGATATGGAGGGGAAAGATTTTCAGAAGGACGTAAAGAAGGAAAGATAAACGCAGATGGAATAGAAAAAAGGGGAGAGAAGGGGGGCTCAAGGGAGATCGACTGGAGAAAAACCTACAGACTGGTTTCCTTTCCAGCCGATTTCGCTGCTTTGAAACTGCCATGAAATCTGTTTTTTTTTTTTTTTTTTTTTGCCTGTATATAAACGCATTCACGTACATATATGCACGGTCATATCAAAAGCTCTCTCTTTCTCTTCTCTCTTTCTTTCGCTTTCTTTCTCTCCCTCTCTTTCTTTATTTCGCTTTCTCTCTCTCTTTTTCGTTTTCTCTCTCTCCCTCTCTTTCTTTTTTTCGCTTTCTCTCTCTTTCTCTTTATTTCGCTTTCTCTCTCTTTCTCTCTCCTCTCTTTCTCTCTCTCTCTTTTCTTTCTCTCTCTCTCTCTCTCTCTCTCTCTCTCTCTCTCTCTCTCTCTCTCTCTTCAAACAAACAAGCTATCAAAAGAAAATTAACAACAAATAGTCTCTCATGACAACAAACTGCACAGAATAAAATAACCTAAAATAGTCTAAAAAAACACAACTCCTCAGTAGAACAGAAACTGCAATAATATCAATCTATACAAAGATTCCATTAGTTTCGTGTCATCGTGCCTTTGCTAAATTGATTCTTAAATACCTATACCAAGTTAATGCGACTCATAATTGATCCTCGACCTTTCAGAGAGAGAGACCCCCCCCTCATGTTCGTCATTACTTCCCCTCATTCTTCCCAAACATCTAAGCTCCCTCATTAGTTTCGTGTCATCGTGCCTTTGCTAAATGGATTCTTAAATACCTATACCAAGTTAATGCAACTCATAATTGATCCTCATAATTGATATAGACCCCCCCTCATGTTCCTCATTACTTCCCCTCATTCTTCCCAAACATCTAAGCTCCCTCATTAGTTTCGTGTCATCGTGCCTTTGCTAAATGGATTCTTAAATACCTATTACCAAGTTAATGCAACTCATAATTGATCCTCATAATGATATAGCCCCCCCCCTCATGGTTCCTCATTGCTNGTTTTCTCTCTCTTCCTGCTATCGCTCTCTCATTCCCTCTCCTCCTCTTTCCCATCTTTCTCTATTTCTCTTCCTCTCCTCTTCCTCTTTGGCCTCTCCGTTTTCCTCATTTTCTCCTCTATTTCTCTCTCCCTTTCCTTTCCCTTCTTTCCCTCTCCCTCGGTCCTTGCCTGCCCGTCTTCCCTCGTCCCCCACATTTTTCCTCCCGCTTCTGCGTTTCTATTTTCTTTCCAACCTCTCACTCTCAACTCTCACTCCACTTTCCCTCTCTCTCCCCCTCTCTCATTCTCGTATCTTGCATACATCTCTCTTCTCTCTTCCGTTCTCTCCTTCTCTCTCTCTTCTCTCACTCTCTCTTCTCTCCTCTCTCTTCTCTCTCTCCTCTTCCTCATCTTCTCCCCTACTCCCTCTCCCTCTCCCCTCTCCCTCTCCCTTCTCCTCTCCTCTTCCCTCTTCCTCTCCTCTTCCTCTTCCCTGCTTCCTCTTCCTCTTCCCTCTCTCCTTCTCCTGTCTATCCTTTCCGTTCTCCTTTCCTCTCCTCTCTCCCTTCCTTTCCTCTTTTTCCTCTTTCCTTCCTCTTCCTCTCCCTCCTTCCTCTTTCTCTCCCTGCTTCCCTTTTTCTCACTTTCCCTCTTCCTGCTTCTCTCTCCCTCTCCCTCGTTTGTCGTCTCCCCTCTCCCTTTGCTCTTCCCTTTGCGCATTTGTTGCTCCTTTCTCATTCTCCCACCTCGCTGATCCCTCTTCTTCTCCCTCGTCCCTTTTTCTCTCCCTCTCTCCCTCTCCCCTCTTTCCTCTCCTCTCCTCTTCCTTCTCTCCCTTCTCTCCTCTTTCTCTCCCTCTCCTCTCCTCCTTTCTCTCCCCCTTCTCCCTCTTCTTCTCCCTTCTCTCCCTCTTTCTCTCCCCTTTCTCCCTCTTTTTTTTCTCTCCCTCTCCCTCTTTCTCTCTCTCTCCTCCCCCTCTTACTCTCCCTCTCCCTCTTTCTCTCCCTCTCCTCTTTTCTCTCCTCTCCTCTTCTCTCCCTCTCCCTCTTTCTCTCCCTCTCCCTCTTTCTCTCCCTCTTCATCTCCCTCCATATTTTGAGTAGGTCTAGAGTTATCCTTTGCGGCTGTGAATCGGCGGGACAGTCTGCGGGCGGCTGTCAAGGAGTCAGCCTTACCGGTTGCACTGGGGCGAGCATGACTAACGTCCAGGTCCGCCACACCCGGTCCACCAAGGTTACCCCCGTTACCTTGCAGTCTTTCCCGGGTTACTGGGTGCGCTGTCAGAGATACCACGCCCCGTAAGTTACCGCTTCGTGTCTCTTCTGCTTGACTTACTGCTTTGGAACACGATTTTTTTCTTATGAGACCTCTCTGGGTAAATTCTTTCCGAGATAGACTACATTCTTTATGTTTTGGTATCATTGGGATGATTGCTGTCTCGCCGCACGCATTCTGACACTTCATCTGTTGCTGGGGCGTTGCAGTCGCTTTCCAAGACACAGCAGGTTGACTGATAAACTTCATGTCAGTTGCACGCTCATACTGCACTGACTCAATCAAGTGAACAGTGACATCTGTCGCCGTCGTTAACGGCTGGGAAACAGTGCTCTCACCCCCGCCCCATCCTCCCTGTCCCCCTCCCCCCCCCCTCCCCCAATCGGTTTAATCTCTGGATTTCCATTAACTGAATGATCAATACCGACAGACGGCAATCGATACCTTCAGTAACGTACTAAACAATCAATACCTGATCAATACTTTAATCAGTGCACCACCACGTATTCCAACCCGCCGTCCTCTCGTCTTGTGATGCACTCGCTTTTAAAGGAAACGAAAAAAGCTATTCGCATCTAACCTTGAAAACGAACACCAAACTGGCCAGCGGACGGAGAGGATTCGTGAGGCTTTTAATAGCGTCCCGGCGGCCAGTCAGTCAGCTTAGCGGCCACCGCCAGGACTATTACTGTCCGACCTTATCTCCCTCATCTCGCGGCGTGTCCCCAGCATCCCTCGCTCCTCCGGCATCCCTCTCGACGACACACAGCGACTGCCCGAGAGACAAATGCCAACGCGATGAACACAACGAAACAGGAGAGCAGGCAAGCAAGCAAGGAAGGGGCAATATGAGCTTCCTCGGTAAAGAAAAAGCAGCATTTAATCGTCGACGCGAGACACAGCACGTCCTGACGGCGGTGACGTAATGAGCCCCGACACGCAGGGACACGGAAGACGTGGAATCCTAAATCGGGATTGTGTGGGCGGCTGCCTCGTCCGTCCGTCGCGTTGGCGGTCGTACCTCATGCAGGGCTCGATGAGCGAATGATTTAAATGGATACGAGATCGCAAGCCAAGCAGTGCGCAAGCAACACACCTTGTACTAAATCTA
>NW_020871920.1:56574-61574 GCF_003789085.1 Penaeus vannamei
GCGGCCGCACGAACAGAAGTTGCGGACCCATGTGCAACACGGCGACGCCAGACAGGGAGGCGTCTAGGCAGGAGGCATGGGAGGAGCTAGGGGAGGAGAGGAGGGGAGGGAGGGAGGGAGGAAGGGAGGGGAGAAAGGGCTCCCGGAATATATGGCGAAGGTAGAAAGGAAGAGGGGTGAAGCGGGGTAGAAGTGCATACGGTAAAAGGTAGGTAAGAGGAGGGGGGGGGGAGGTGCTTATGGTAAAGGTAAGCGGGGAAGGAGGGAGGGGGGGGGTAAAGGTGCATTTGGTAAAGGCCGAGCGGGAGGGAGGGAGAGGGGAAAGGGAGGTAGGGGCGACAGGGGCTCCGGCCGCGTCACTGGACGTTAGGAACAAAGAACGTGTGCATGAGGCGACAGCGGGACTCACGTGAGGTAACGGTGCTTGGGAGCGGAACATCACCTACTCCCTCCCCCACCCCTCTGCCTCCCTTCGCCACCCCTCTCCCTCCTCTCCTTACCCCTCCTTCTTTCTCCTCCCTCTCCCCCAGCCGCCAACGGTAACACAACGGTGCGGCCTGGTTCACTCACACAGTTTACGCTACGTGGGAAATTGAGCGGCGATTTCACTGCGGGATCGTCTTGAGCGACGTACGTGGGGGTGATTTTTTTCTTCTTCATTTTACTCTCTTTGTCTCTTTCAATCACTCTCTCTCTCTCTCTCTCTCTCTCTCTCTCTCTCTCTCTCTCTCTCTCTCTCTCTCTCTCTCTCTCTCTCTCTCTCTCTCTCTCTCTCTCTCTCTCTCTCTCTCTCTCTCTATGTATCTATATCTCTCTCTCTCTCTCTCTCTTATAATGAATATATACATACTAACTGTGTGTGTGTATACACTTCTTTTCTTTCTCTTCTACTTCATCCTACCGAAATATGCGCGAATGTCCAATAAAAGCGAAAGAGATCAAGAAAGGATGTCGCCTGTCCCTGAATTAAAATCCCACCTGCTCCACTTCCCTCCTTCCGACCGGGCTGTCGGCCGTACAACCGCCAGGTATGTTTCCTTCCCAACCCCCCAACCCCCTCACGCCAGCCACAACAATCCTTATCCCAAAATCCGATTTCCAAACCCTTTCACGCGAATGCATTAAATCCATTCTGACAAAAAGAGTCGCTAATCGAAAGAAGACTTCCAAAAGGCAAACTAAATAGAAACAAATAACATGCAGAAACACAAAGATCAAAGAAAAAGGTGCATGTCACAGGACATGTGGTTTACCCGGCGGTGTCAACGGCCGGCCTGTCCTGAAGCGACGGCAACGCGGCCCGGGCGGAAGAAGCGGCAACAGCGCGGGGCGGACGATGACCCCCAGCGAACCACGTGGATCAGGTATTTTGGGAATGTGAATCCCGGCCAACTAATAAATGACTTGGGGCCTAATTTTCCCTTTTGTTTACATTGATAATATAGCAAAGGCTTCAACTTGAAGTAGTGATACATTTTTTTTGTATTTGTTTTCCGTTCATATCCCCCGCAACATATGCTTTCTCTTCCTTTAAAGGAGAAAAGTGAGTTATTACCGCGCATGTGTATTGTGTCATTCATATTAATAAGCTCTGTCTCACATAATTACTCAAGGATGCTGTGAAATAATTTCGCATTACTCCGCAACATTTCATATTACAATAATAACTGTAGTATATAAACTTATTATTTGTTGTTTCTGTCTTAGGTACTGAGTGTGTCCACAGAGGTCATTAACACTGGAGGCAAAACAGCTTATTTTGATCATCTGATGTAAACAAATAAAACTTTCATACAGCTAGGTCAGTTAGTTTTACAGCGTGTCATTACATAATCATGTAATATACAGCCAGTCGTAAATAAAAGCCTTGGAATACAACTTATAAAAGGAAATTAGATAAATACACTTGTGCAGTGTATAATTCTCATTTTTTCTCTTTATAAACACACACATTATATATATATATATATATATATATATATATATATATATATATATATATATATATATATATATATATATATATAATACATACATACATACATACATACATACATACATACATACATACATAACATATACGATATATATATATATATATATATATATATATATATATATATATACACATATAAATACATATATAGACATACATACATACATACATACATACATATATACAGATATATAATATATATAATATATATAATATATATATATATATATGTATATATATATAGTATATATATACTTTAATTAACAATTCACCAAAGAATAAAAGCACAAATAAAGCAAGACTTCCGCGCCACACGAAGTAAAGAAAGTTAAGCTTCCTTCCAAGTAACGGGAAAGACTCACTAACAACAGCACGCATATAACGGGGCCGGCGGTGGCGTGGAGTCCCGTGCGGTAACGGTGCTTGTAACGGTATACTCCACCCCCCACCCCCTCCCCTCTTCCTTCAGCCCCTCTCTATGCTACCCCTACTCTTTACCTACCCCATCGCCCCATACTTCCCTTCCCCCTCCCCTTCCCTCTCCCCCGGTCTCCCTTCACCCCCTCCTCTCACCCTCCCGTACCCTCCTTCTTCCCGATAACTGTAACAGCGAAAGGACAGCGACGGATTTTCTCAACAGGGAATGCTCGTTGTCCAGGCGTGCCTCGCATATTTCTACTCCAGGTATGAGATTTGCGTGTTCTGGCGCTTGTCGTTGTGCGGACGCGTGGGGAATACAGGGGGTTAATCGTCCTATGATCGGGGTCTAAAGATGGTGTGTATTAATCTTATATTTATGACACACGTGTAATAAATTAATGATACTGGTAGCTTACAGACACATGTAATAAAGGAATGATGCTGGTAGATCCAAGGTTATCAATTTGTTTGATGCTGTTGAGCGGTATAAAAGGAGGAGGATAAATTGTTCTTACAATATGAACAAAATATCTATAGTATACCATACACACAGATGCATACATAGCGTGTGCTTTTATACATACACATATATACATACATTCATTAATTCCCACACGCTCTCGTTATCTCTCTCTCTCTCTCTCTCTCTCTCTCTCTCTCTCTCTCTCTCTCTCTCTCTCTCTCTCTCTCTCTCTCTCTCTCTCTCTCTCTCTCTCTCTCTCTCTCTCTCATCTGTCCCTGACTTCCAACAGCGTTCATTAGCAGGCACATGGCTATAGTAAAGAACATGCCCGACACTGTAATTCGGCAAACGCCCCATCGAGAAGCCCCGCGAATACCCCGGACGGATATGGGAGGCGATTAAGGGGCGAGTTTCCCACCCGGACCGAGACCTACAGATCCCAAGACCCTCGCAGACGGCCTCTCTTCCCCATTCGAGAAAATTGCTCTATAAAAACTGCGGGTTCCTTCGTCGGCGCAGGCAAGGACAGAGGGAAAAGGGCAGGAAAATACGGATAAGGGTAGGGGTAAGGACCGGGCGGGGGTTTGGGGGGGATGGGTAGGAGTAGGGGAGACACAGAAAGCAATGGCTTCAGCAAAGGCGTGGAAAAAGAGGGGGAGAGAGGTAAGGGGGGAAAAAAGGAAGTTGCTTTGCCATATGCACAATGGGGCCTCGAAAGGGTTCCGGGATTGCATTGGTACTCACAAAGCATATATGGGCACAGCTGGTAAAGAGGAAGAAGAGGGAGGAGGAGGGAGAGAGGGAGGAGGGGGGAAGAAGGGAAAGGGAATAGACAGAGAGATGGAGGCGAGGGGGGTATGGTGTAATGCCCCTCGACAAGGCCACCACGACACACCGCAGCCGAAGATCAATGAGCGTCGAGCTAAAGCGTGACTCACTAAGAAGAGCATGTCACCGCTGCATTATAGCCAGCGTGTGACAGTAGTTATTACGCCATCCCCGGCTGCACATCCTGCCGCGGCGCCCGATGTACAATAACTCCCACTTAAAAAAACTCAACATTTCCGTGTGAAAAGGCAAGACGTATTCGTAGGACGGTAACCTTTCGTGACGTGATCCGTGCGTCACATCAATGACATTCTCCGATCTTAATAAATATTTTTCTCAAAATCTTTGACCCGCTACGTTGCCTCCTACTCAGTTCAACAACCCCGAGCTCCACAAAGGCCTGAGGTTCCTGTTAGTAAATATTGCACTGCAGGAAAGTGCAAGGCTGTCACTTGCTTCTATCAACAGGGGATACAGATGAGGCAAACGAGTGTCTAATTGCTATGCAAATGAAACCATATACGACGACTGATTTAGACAGAACGATACCATCCCAACGAACCAAACGAAACCAAGAAAATTAATAAACAAATGAATAAGTAAATAATCACCAAACAAAAATCCAAAACAGCGCAAGTTGCAGCGTCAACCCGCACACAGTATCAGGCGCAGTGCCATTTCCGACTTCCCTTCGCAGACGCACAACTGCGCATAAATAAGACCTTCAGCATATGTAACATGAACACGATCGTCTCTGTCATCTTAAGAAACAGGTTGCCGAGGCCGATGAACTTCCGGGCTCTCGCTGAAAGCTGACACGCGTGAATGTTGTTGTTTATTATGGCATGGGGGCGGAGTGCATTTCCAAGCAGACACGCACGAGGGTAAATATGCCGTTCAACCAATATAAGGTAGCGTTCGATGAGACTTTTGTTTGGAAGACTAGCTGTAAAATCACTGGGAGAAAGAAAGAGGGATGTACAGGAGGAGGACAAGAAGAAGAAAGAAGAAGAAGAAGAAGAAGAAGAAGAAGAAGAAGAAGAAGAAGAAGAAGAAAGAAGAAGAGAAGAGAAGAAGGAGGAGAAGAAGAGGAGATAGGAGGAGAGGAGGAGGAAGAAGAAGAAGAAGAAGAAGAGAAGAAGAAGAAGAAGAAGGAGATATGGAAGAGCAATTGGTAAATGGTAAAGGAAGGAAAGATGATATGAGATGATGATGATGATGATGATGATGATGATGATGATGATGATGACGATGACGATGACGATGACGATGACGATGACGATAACGATGACG